>JAULKQ010038067.1:0-28207 GCA_032356285.1 Smithsoniella earleae | reverse complement strand
TGCCGATCTCGCCTACATTTCTACCGTATGACCACATATGGTCGCTAACTCAAGTATAGGTGTCACAATCATGTTCTGGAACTACAACCTACTTGTGTGTAGTTGAAGTAGTAGTTTCAAAGTGACAGTCTACTTCAACATCGACTTAAACTGCTTTCGGTTGCATTCCATCAAATCTGAAATGATCAGTCATTTGTGTCAAGACTGAACTTGTAAGCTGTGGCAATAGTCTCCGACTGATGCCTTGCAGTCTAATAATACGCCGAATGAGTACAGTACCGGGTAACCGCAGTTCGGCACGTGCAAACGTCAGTAATGGGCACGGCACGTGAAACATATCGTGTATGACGGACAGCTTGAACCATGTCAATTTTTGTAGTGCAAGTTATTCCATGTTTATATCTTTCGCTTCAAGATCCAACCATGAGGTGAATTTGTTTCTAGGGTTTGTTGCAGATCTGACCCGTAGATGACCCCGACTTTGCCTAACATTTTCAAGGGGCCTCCCGGGTCACTACTAATGCTAAATTACCCACCTTTGCATTAAATGACCGAGAACGGAACCTTCTTTCGGTAATCATAACAGACGCTCAGCCTGGGGTTATTCATCCTGCTAGCTCCCTGAATTCTTGCTCCATTATGTTTCTGTGTTTATTGTTTCCTACTCACTTATCGCTACCACTTTTTAACCCCTGTCACTATACTTGACTACTCAGTGTGACCTTGTACTTATGTTTCCCGCGCGCTTTAAATGACAATTGATTGAACCATGTTTAGGCATCTCACCACTATTATTGTAGTTGAATCAATCAGTTTAGTACAAAAATCAGCCACAAAATGGAACGTCAGCTCCTTGTTGAAACCCACACCCAATGTTCTTGGCCATTGACCCGACACAACGTTGGAGACTTGAACCTAATCCCTCGAATCAACGACACACTAATCTGTTCGTACAAAAACCGCACAAATGCTGCTTTAGCGCTATCCCTGCTAGTACTGGCACACTTGCAGACCCTAGTCATTGTAACAGCGTGACCTGCAACAAGTAAGCTCGTGCATCTGTTCAAACTACCAACCTTGCATAGCCCGCTGATCCATATTCGAGAAATGCCGTGCTCCCACCGATTAACAGATTTCATGCTTGACTTGTCAAGAACATGAATGCTTGTATCTCCACGTGCCCATCCGGCCATTCCTCGTGGCAAAGCGAGTCGTATCATCGAACAAAGAGACGTTTACCCTGATCCCATCGAGTAAGGAAGCAAGCTCGTCAAGATTAACTCTCGGCACTCGACCACCGTTGACACGGGAAAATTGTATCAAGATGCATGTGCAAGCACAGGTCTGTGTCATGCAAATTAGGTCTTTCATCATCAATTGCATGTATCGGTTAAGAGTGGACGGATGATGTAGTTTTAATATGTGTAAAGAAATCAAGCTTCAGTCCACAGAATCAAGGGAGAATCAAGGGAGCAGCGGTCGAATGGTTGGTGAGGGCAAACTGACACCATGCAGCAACACATCTTAGTATATACTAACGAGGACTATTGTAGTGAGCGCACAACGCGGGAGCATGCAACGCTAGAGTACTCCGAAATGAGGGTAATTGGCGGCCAATTCAAAGCACTACACACCGAATGCCGTGCATGGTTCACGAACTCATTCCACTAAATCTCTTTTCAGCGCTTTTCAGCGGCCATGCTAGCACGGCCATTGGCGTACTTGATCCTTACACAGGATGTGTGCACGCACGCACTTCTGGGGTTTCACTCTGCAAAAGAGCGTGACTAAAAGCTCCATCCTGAGGAAATCCGTGTCACAGGAGTCATATATGTATACGCTTACACGTCCGAAGAGCCCCCCTCAGTACAGAAAGGAATATTCCAAATGTGATTAACGGATCACTTTGCAAGCGTGAACAGTTCAGCAACCTTGTGCAACCAGACCTCTTGTAACCTAGGCTTTATTTCAATCGATTCAAATTCCCTCGTATCCCAACCGGCGATCCCTCCTGAAGCTGCACTCACTTGCACCAATCACCAAGGCTGCTAAACTGCTCAGAATAGCCAGTACGATCTTTTCAACCCACCACTCTTGTAGCGATACAACTTGACTCGTCCAGATAGTCGGAAGGCTTCTGTACTCAGGCTGGCCTTTTCCACTTGGACTCCTGCAGCATCAAAAGACAGCTCATGCACGATTCCTACCCTCAGACAACCACAATCACCCCAAAAACAACGCCTAGGAAGGACAGCAAACACAGCATTACTACGACAACTCCTGTGACTGCAGTGACTCCCAGGCCACACATAGCAATCGACGTTTACAACATACTTGTTGTACCCATTACATATCAGGCACTCACAAACGATTACATCCTATTAACAGCAAGCGCTGCAAGGATGCTACTCACCACAGTCTAACAATGTAAATCATAACACAGGATTAATGTTTCGTTTTCAACGACGAGAATATTCATCCACTGCACACTAATGGAAGAAAAAGTCAGCTCCCTGAAACCCTGCAAACACACGGCTGTCAGAGTAGCCCCAACATGCACTTCACAGTGGTGGTGACATAAGTCCAGGCACCTCACCAGTTTTACGCACGCAGACATAATCAATTGTGTACTTGTTCGAGACGACGGGCTCAGAACAGAGTCTGATTTGTTGAAAGGACAAAACAAGTCACTGAGAAAGGGGGTCCACCACACCAGGCTTGAGGAGAAGCACAAGCGTTTCCATGCACTCCAGGACCAGAAAGGCCATTCTGAAACGCTCACAGAGTTCCAAGGTACGCGTCTGGTTTCAATTGCCAATGAGGGTCACAAACGCTCACCACGTCGACAAATGTCAGGTCAAAATTCACGAACAGCAATCCTTTGGAACACCATCTTCAATCTGCAGTGACAGGGCAGTCATGTGTGGCATGCACAGTGCGGGGTCGCATACCCGGGTCTTCAAGTTCCCGTAGTACACCCCCCCACTAGAGGGGTCCCACATGGCCCGCCAGTCTTCTGGGAGGCCAACGCTGAGGACGTCCAGGTCGGGTTTCGCCTTGAACAAGAGGGCCTCTTCCTTGTCCTGCTGCTTTGCCGCCGAAGCCGCGGCTGCGGCCCGCAGCTCAGCTCGCTCCGCTATCCGCTCCTTCCACGCCAATGACACAGGGATAAAATTAGGGTTCGAGTCTGCCGCCCCGGTCCTATACTGCTCTGCAATCCACTCCTTGACGTCCGCCCCCCGAGCGCGGTCCCGCGCCTTCAAGTCAACTGGTTGCTGCCTCGCAATCTGAACAAACACCGGAGCATGACCACAAGCTGTAGCAAATGCTGTGGCAAAATAGCAGCGGCTAGTAGCTACTGTTGTAAGTCCCAGGTAGTAGAGAACCGCCAGTCCCTGTCTATCTCGCAACGCATGCTCACAACACCGGCCGCAAGAAGAACAGTTTCCCCGCAGGCTTCGCACCTCGTCTTTCTCCAGCTCCTTTGCGACATCATTCCATTTCGACAGCAGCGCGCAGGGCTTGGCTGACGAGTGTTGGACAGTTCGGCGAGCCTTGCGTGCTCTCACCTTGCTTCCCGAGGGTTGCGAAGACGATTCTGAGCCATGCCTGTCCCTCTTGGCGGGTTGGTGGACAGGTGCTTCCCCTGGAGCATCATCTTGTCCAGGGCGTGACTCCTCTGGCTGAAGCTGCGATGCCGTAACTACTGGCCTGCTTGAGCCCTCGTGGTGTAGTCCACCCGCCGGTACAGAATCCTCTTCATCTTCGCTTTCCAGCCCAGGGGGGAGCTCCTCCGCCAGAGGAGGAAGACTCTCCACATCGAAGCCACCCGGGCTGCTCAGCCCCTGCTCTGCAGACTCTGGTTGAGGCACAGACTGCCACCACAGCGGGGACTTCATAGGGCTGCTCCGGACGCGCCTCCGGTTCGGCATCGGCTGCACCTCGTTCGCATCTACAAACCACAGCCTTTTAAATCCGGATTACAGAATGCTGCAGGGAGCTCCACCAACTCGTGCTCACCGCACCTCCTGCATGGTTCCTGGAGCTGTCAATCGGGCTACCGTTGCCAGCCGCTTCGAACCCAAGGGCGACAGCCGCAGCCTCAACTGCGGCAGCTGCAGCTGAGCGCAGCGGCTCATCTCCTGGCGGCAGATCCTCCTCGCATTCTAGCGGCAGCGGCGGCTGGCACGACCCACCGCAGTCGCTCTCCCTTTCACCCCCATTGCTGCCTTCACTGCACTGCTGCACTGCAGCCCCTTCGCACTTTTCTTCTACCTCTCCGTCCTCTAATTCTTCACAAGCACCAGGGGGCGCCGGATCTGAACTCCGCTGTCCTTCACCCGCTACATCGGTATTCTGCTCACGCACAGCAGCCGGAATACCACAGGACACCCGCTGTATGTGCGTCTCCATGTGGGAGCAGGCGGTGACGAGTGCCTCACGAGCACTTTCACCTTTGCTACCAGACCTGAGGACCTCTCGCAGCGCCGAGAGATCCCCCTGCCTGACTACCAGTTCAGCGTGGAGGAGCTGCAGTTTGAGACTCTGTGCGAAGCCTTCGGCATCTCTTAGTCGTGACAGTGCTGATGCCAGTTTCGCGGATGCCCGTGCATGTGCTTTTGTCGCCCCCATAGTTGCTGCATCGCTGCTTCTTGCCTGCTGTGTGAACCCAGGGTGCCAGTCACCTGCTGGCGGCTTTGGTCTACTGTCACTGCCTTCTGCATCTTGACGCTCCAGCGAATTCTCGCTGGCGTTGTCCACGTCTGCCCTGGTGCCCTCTTCGGCACCTGCTCCTTCAGAATCTAAGCTCGGCCGCTTGGAGTCAGATTGCTTCACACAGTTTGATTCACCTCCCCCCCCTTCAGCATTCGTTCCCTCTGGCTGTCCTTCACGCTGTCCAGCACCTTGGGTGACGGTTGCCAGAATACTCTCACACAGGAGCACGACCTTTGCACCCTCCGGCACATCCCACCTGCACTCCTCTGTGATCTCGTGCCAGAAGTATGGCTTCCCCGACGCTTGATCTTTCATCTCGACCCATACGTCCTTCCGTTCAGCTTGCCTTATAGCGCGATTACCATCTCGATTGCTTAACGGCTCTTGTAGCGGTTCACTGTCACTTGCAGTAGCGACCTCGACGGGCGGCTCCCACTGTGTTGCACCTGATTTCTCGTGCCAAAAGAATTTCCGGCCTGATTCTTTATCTGTCAGCTCCACCCAACCTGCTGCTAGTTTCGGGGAACGAGCATCGGCACCTGGCACAGGTTCAGCCTGCTGTCCGATAGCGTTGACTTGATCCTCGCTGGTATCATCAGATGTTTTCGAGCCATCTTCTTGATATTCTGAGCCTTCTAAAGTGGTTGGTGTGTCCGCATTCCTTGCTTTGCTCCCTGCGATGAAAAGCCCGCTGAATGCTACTTTGAAACCGAGGTCGAGGCAGACAAGACGAAACCATGACATTATGACCATTTCTAGATCAGTGCTGATCACTAGCTTACCTGAATGCCTGTTGGTGGGTGCATCCGTGTGGATGTCCTCTTGTTTTGGCGAAGCTTTCCTCGCGGCCACTTCTGCTGGGACATCCCACGAAACCTCGTTGGTTTTGCTGTTCCAGTGGTATCGTCGAGCCGACGCGGTGTCTTCAACTACAGCCCAGGTTTCAGACAGCCATTCTAACACCTTTTGCTGCCCCACCGACCTTCTGTTGGAGGGCTCCTGACTAGAAGCAGTAGATTCTGATTCTTCGTTGGCACCTGGAACATCAATCACCTAGTTGCGTGATATAACTCTGCTAGGATGTAACTATCGTGCGTATCATTGTTTAGCTTCAAGCACTTGCCAATTTTCTTCACGACGTGAACTGCGGACATCACACGAACACTCAGCTCGCATCTGGATAGAGTGGATGCGTACACTCTAGCAGCCCTTCATCCTCTAATTGATCAAAGAAGCTGGCCAACGGGTCATCAGGGCTAGTGACATGTTCAAGGGTATCCACTCGTGTGCCTTCCGCGTCCTCCGCATCTTCTTCGTCGTCGTCTTCATCCTCATCGTCTCCACCGTAGTTGAGCATAAGAGCCAGGGGATTGTTTTTGAGCTGTTGATTAGAGCACTGGCTTTTAACGTCAACAGCGCGTGATCGCTCTCCGGGCACTGTAGACTCGATAGAGTGGCTTTGGTCGAGCCATTTGAAGGCGTCAGATAAGGCCTCCTGGAAACAATGCATAAGTAACTTCTGCAGATACAACAAAGGAGCTGGGAGTTACATATCTACGGCTTCGCACCTGTAATCTCTCTGGGTTTAAGCTTATATCACGAGGTGCGTCGAAGAGTGGTACTGCCTGCACCCTCGGTGCGGGGCGACTCATGTCAAGAGGAGAAACAAGTAACTTGAAATGATGTCTTTGAAGCTGTCGGCGAATTTCTAAAATTACGTTCCTACATCATCATACATCTGCTCTTTGCATCTCACTGTCGATTGTCTACACAATGAGGGGATGTCGCTTGCTCCCTCCTGAACGTATCATCGTAAGTGTGATATGCTCTTTGTTACATATACGCGCCCAATTGTGGGTGCACTTGCCTATCAAAACACCTTATTTCACTGATGAGATCAAGATAGTGAAAACTCTTTCAAAACAAACTACTGTGACCCTGAGACCAGTCTACTTGAGCCACAGTACTCTCTAGAGACAAATTATCCGCTTGAGAAAGTGCGGGTCTACTTAGAGTCTAGTCTCGTATCTCCTCAGATTGCTTGTCAGACTAGCTAGCATGTAACCCGCTTCCCCTCGATATAAAGGGAGAGCGACATCCGCAACTTGGTCGTTTGGGTGTTTCTCTGAGATAGCGCACTGCGTGACGTGCAAGCGTATACATGCATAATTTGCATCCTTGAAACCTGCTTACAGTATTGTACAGCAAAATTATCAGGATATTACAACAGTCGCTCGTGCAGCGTGCATGAAATCAATGTGGGACATGCACGGGAGGGTACAGACGGGTATTGTGGTGTGCCGCTTGGTGTTAAGTCGTACGGTTCATTAGGGAAGCCAGCAGAGAAGTTGATTCGTGACTTAATGTGCGAGTGCCGTAGGAATTAATGTTGACAACGCACAGTTTGTGCGCTTCGTGTACAAGGAGATTAGTTTGTCGTTAATTAGGGGCAATAAGCTGATCTTCGAGCGGTTTTTCGGATCTTTAGGTCGTAGGACCGGCCACAGATTGCAGCAAGGAGGACAAATTCCGTCTTGTGAGTTGACTGGCACAAAGTTTCGCACGAGTCAACTACATGTTCGCTGGTTTGATGCCTGAAATTGCTCTAATTACGTCTGTAACTACATGGCATTTAGGCTTGTCACCGCTATTCTTGTAGTTGACTCTACCAATGTAGAGCAAAAGCTCCACAGTAAGGTCAATAATGCTTCAAATTACACAATTCAAGCGTTCCAAATCCACAAGGTACATCGTCCACAATTACAATGCTACGTTATTATTCAGCTTCTACCAAACACGATGTATCGCAACCTGACAAAGCCTTCATGACGATCGTGCTCTCGTGAACCAAATGATCTTGTATCCGCTGAGGAGCATTGGTACCAAATTCCTCCAGGCGATCCTTGCAATGATGGAACGGTATTTAGCTGGCCTATTACGTGTACGTAGCCGAGGAGACGTCTTCACCTTGCAGTACGCAACGACGGTACATCCCGAGCGCCCAGATCGGGAATATATTCCTATAGTTGGCGTACGTGATCATACAATTCTGATTAAAAACCCCCGTGATATTCTGCTGAGGCCAATCTCCGTCCTGTAGCTGCATACGCATGAGGAAGGCAGCCCCGGCATGGAACGGCTCAGCCTTTGATCGATGTATATCTGTACACATCAGCGCCAACAACGCCCAGGCCGTGTTAACAACATTCGAGTCACCTGCAAGCGTATCCTTTGACTTATTCACACATCGACAAACCTGTATCTCGTGCGTTGTCGACAATTAACAATACGATTGAAGCACGCACCCGACACCGGAGAGTACTCCTTGTTCTGGGAGGACAAGTAAGTTTCCCCCCAGCCCCCGTCGCTGCGCTGCTTAGACAGTAAGAACGCAGCTACCTTCTCCTGCGCTTTGCTGTTTTCGCATGTACAGCCGAGAGCGCGCAGCGCTTTAGCGCCAAACCAGCAACCGTACGTGAAGCAGACGCCCCAGGATCCATACCTGAGCAGGCCACTTCACGCTAATCTCTGGTAGCTCATAAAGAAACGAAAACGTTTTGCAAAGATACACTAAACAGCTCCTATTCATCAGCAGGACACTTCGGGATTACCCCCTGTAACCAGTGAGCCATTGCCTTGAAGCCTGTGCATCGGTATAAGCATTCACAATGCAAGCTCGAGGCCCAGACGCCATACCAGGAGCCATCTGGGCGCTGGATGCTCTCAATGAACTGTTTACCACGGGCCAGTGCACCATTTATAGCTTCACTGTTGTGCGTTGGGAACTTCCTCTGGAAAGTGCACAGTGCTGTGATGCAAGCAGAGCTGCACTCGACGTACGAATAGTCCACCATGATGTCGCCGAAAGTTTCAGCAGGGTTCAGAATCTCCACTGCTGCGAAGGACCGCTGCAGCTCATACGTTGGCCAGCCGCCGTTAGTGTTCTGGTAAGACAGGATGACCCTGACCGCATCGCTGAAGCGCCCCTTGCTCAGTGGTGCCCCAACACTGCCCTCAGGGAGACTGGCGAGCAGCAAACTGGCCTTCAAGCCCTGGACCGAGGCCGAAAAGCTGTTGGCGGTGAACCAGGCGCTCAGTAAAGCATGCTACTTGTGGATTCTGTGCGGCGCACCTCGGAGGTGCAGTCGGAGATTGGCCAGCCGTGATCCCGGGTGCTGAAAGGCCACGCTCCTTTCGAAATGTGCCTGTAGTACCGAGATAGGGGCTCCCGAGCCTCCTGGATTACCTGTAGGCTTGCATTCGGTTTCTAGCTCTGTACGGATGTCTGATTGCTCGTGGCGGGGGCTGCGGACCTGTGTATTCTGGATGTAGCTGTGTGCCATCTTGAGGGAGGTTGTTGCAAAGTCGTTGGGGAGCCGTGCAGCAATGTATGCCTGAACGGTGAAGGCTGTGTCCCAGAGCTGCGAGCCGTTGTATCCTTTCATTTTCAGGCCGTCTTCTGCCATCCACAGGTAGTCATGGAGCCTTGAAATATGCCTGCAAGCCACCAGACTGTGGGGGGGATGTGTTGGTGTGATTTCCATGCCACAGGTTCCGTGGGACTTCGGCTTGTGGACACGCGAAAGGACAGTGTGCACCTTTTGAACGGCTGACCCTCTGGATCTTTCAGCCAACAGGCGACCATGTTGATCACCTTGTTGACAGGCCCGATGTCGATGTAATTTGTGCTTTCGTCTTCGTAGTCGATGAGCAGCATCACCTCTGACAGAGCTCTCTGGCGCAGCGGCCGGCCAACCCAAGACCGGAATGCGCCCTCCATTTGGTATAAGCTCCACCACAGCCCTCGCTGTAGCGGCCCCTGTGGGTAGTACAGGTCTTCATCTGCACAGTGGCACCGTGCAGCGTTCCAATCCACACGCCCGTAGTCCACACAGAACAGCTCCTCCCTGGATGACGACGCCACTTCCTGTGCATCTGTGGTACATCAAGTGCGAAATTCGCGAAATTCTGGTTCTATAGCCGCGCACCTGAGTGACTTCACGAGCTCTGTTTGTGGCCCCGTGCCTTGCGCTCCATACACGTACGACATGGCCAGGTATACCATTCTGCAATGGCACCAGTATCTACCGGGGTGAAGCCAGCCTATACCTGTCCACGCGCTGTAAGGGAGGAGCCACATTTCCGGGGGGATAGGATTCATGCCGTCCCAAGAATAGCAGCCCAGTACTGCGAGCCAAAACTTGCCCCAAGATGTAATATACGTCACTCCACCTCTGGCGAGGATCTGCAGCGTGAAGATCGAAACGTTTTTGTTTGAATTGAACGTTTTGTTTGAGTGTACTATGACGACGAGGATATGCTCTTACTGTAATTCGGGCTCTGCTCGTACTGGGTGACTCGGCAGCTACTTGTGCTTCTTATTGTTGGAGTTGCGGGCAATTGCGTTCAAATGACAGAACAGTGTTGTGCGTAGCGCACCCAGGACCTGGCGCGGTGTGCTTGTGGATCGTCTGCGGGTACGCCGAGAATCCTCATTGTGACGTAGCTGCACATATATGCGTATGGTTACGTTTTCACAGTGTACAAGGCTCCTTGAGCCAGCGATAGCGCATGATGACAGACCTCAAGCCTGTGCCAAACATGGTTGAATGTCCCTCGATGTGAAGTCCGAATCCGCCGTCTTCGTTGTGATGATTTCTGAGATATCTTAGAATTTCGCTTTTATGAATAGGCTTTAGCACGGTGTCCAGAACTCCAGTCACGTAACAGGCTATGACTAGGCCTGGCAGAAGGAACATGGGTCCTCCATAATCTCCAGGAAAATGACCATCCTCCATCTGGAGCATGCTATGGAATGATACGCCGGATTCAAGGTGCTTCAAAACTCCGTCGTCTGTTGGTATTTCATTTGGTGCAGGTGGTGCAGGGGGAGGCAAAATCTGAAGTAATAGCAGTTGATAAGCTGGAAAGACACACTTCGCAGATTCCACCATTCCGAACCTGAACACGCAGCTTTGAGAGGTCGTGGCACCTTTTCTCTTTTAATCTGTTGGAAACGCAGAAGCTCATCACTGCTATGCTTCTGGTCCAAGCGACGTAGTTCAAACTTTTCTCGTATCGCCTTGACTTGCTCTCGCTCCTCTTCTGTGCCAGCAGACTCGTCATAAATCCAAACTTGACGACCGATATTACCATTACGTGTGGTATGAAGCGGATCGGCGCTGTCGTAGCATGTCTTTAACTTCCACATGTTTGACTCTGGGCTCAAGGCCACTGACAAACTAATTTGTCTTGGCAGTAGGAACTGTTCTTCTGTAAGATGAGAACAGCAATACCTGACGAAGATTTTGCGCTCGCAGGGCTTTGTTTACCAGCCATTGAGTCTGATCCTGTACCGTGTAGACTTCATTAAATCGTGTACACCCATGTCTGCACCAAGAATTCATTCTTCGATATGAACTACTTATCTAATGTTCACGGTGTATCTGACATACAACAAGAAGAAAGAATTCTCCATGATTTTTTTATTTCATAATCGTAAACTTACTCTTCCTGCCTCATAACTTCAGGTGCCTGTTATCTGCCATCGCCCGCACTTGACACAGGCCCGCGTACACAGGGAACCCGCACTGGACAGTCACGTGTTGCCCGCTGCATCTGAGGGGGCCAGCACCCAGCTATAGAAACGAGGTTGTATTGATCCAGGGCAGCGCTCTGCAGTGATGGATGGCCAAAGAAAGTTCACTTGTGAGATTCATGGGGGTTTTTACATGCAGTGCAGGACCCTGGGAGGCTACAGGTGAGAAACACACCACGACTAGAGTCTATGTGATAGGAAATCTGGGTAAGTATGGGCACTCAAGCAGCTGAAGCTAACACAATTGCTGGGGGAGTTGATAGTGACATGTAAATGAACATGAGCACTTGTAAAGCAGCTGGGGTAACTTTCAACCACTTCAGCATTGCAGTGGGTATTCAAGAAGCAATGGGTAGAAGATGAAGGCTAAATCAGACCATTGCGGTACTTAAGCAGATCTGATTACTAGTGGTGCCGTAGGTGTTGCACTTCCGAGAAAAACATCGCCAGTCGAATTAACAAGTACCGCAACCAAATTCTTGTAACAGCAAATACATGGTTATCACATCATGCCCTCCCCCAGCCACAGTATCACAGTCATGCATTACATTGCACAAGTCACAAGCAGCCCAAATGCACTTTCGTCACAATCGCTTCTTCAAACACCTTGCTGTAATCCTGCCTGTCTCAATTCCCGGTCGGTTTTTTTGAAAGGCTTTTATTGTACAGTGCACCTTGTGTTATGGAATACTTCCGAACTTGCTCCAGGTATCAGCAATCAAGTACAGGTACCTTCACCTGCTGCCATCCTGGGCAGCTTTCAAAAGGCTCTGTGTGGCTAAGCATCTTGCCAGACATTTCCTTGAAATTGTTATCAGCTGTCTGCTCACCTACACGTTGATCTATTCAGCCGGTGGTTGTCTCCAAGATCGCCAAGATGTAGATGAACATAGCTACATCTAACAAGCCCTGAAAAGAAGAGGCCTGCAGGCTAACTCCCGTTCCTATAGTTCTTGCTTATGAATCTTAATAGCTCGCAAGATCCATCCCATCTGCAGTTTTAGTTCACCAGACGCACAGATACTCTTGCTAGGAAATATCGAACAGCTCTTGTATCAAATGGTAGATCTTTGTTGTGAAAGTGGTCACCTTCGACAAGCTGCTGCAGCTACTGGCACTAGATTATTCTAACCCATTGTTATCACGTCCATGTCACTCTCACCTGTGAGACAGTGTGCAGCATCATTGGCACAACTCCACACTGGTCTGATTCCAAGTTGCAAGAGATGTGCCCAACACATTACATGGGAACTTGAGAGCTTATTTTGAAACATCAGACTTGAGGAATTCCTAGCTGGTTTGGTGGATCGCAAGTATGAACGCTGTTGTGCCAAGAGCTATGTCAGACCCATCAAAGATGTAGTGCAGCTTGTTGCTGAGGCAGGGGTTCTTGCAATCTTGATGAACACGTCGTCAGACTCTAATTGTGAGCAAAATGCTTTGTAAAAGGTCGCACTAATTAGCACCAAAACAGCATCTAATGGCCGTGCCAAGCCCTCTCTGATGCTGAGCTAACTTGGATCATTTACTATTTGTGTTCAGGATCTCCTTGGTCAGGGTTACAATAACGGTGTAACTCAGGTGTCCAGACCAAGAGTATTAAAGTATATACCACTCACGTGTCTGACGACCCGCTGGCTGACTGTGTACTTTCATTACCGTAGTTCTAGTTAAGTTCAATGTAACAAAATCGTGACAAATTACATCCTCTGTTATTGCAGGATCAATCTCAAAATTTTGTATCAAGTAACAACTAGTCAACTCATTGGACTAGTACACTCAATATTATTTACTGAGCTTGATTCCAATGGACTTCCCAAGATCAGGTGTATTCAAAAAGTCATACAACTTGGTGGAAGGAGCATCAAGCGTGCTAGGCTGCGTTTTCTTATCGAGAAAATCTGCTACATCTGCCGGACTTTCGCTTTCCATTACTGGCGAGCTTTTGGACGTCGTTTGCGGCTCGCTGGGTGACGTTTGGAGAGGAGTTCCGCCTCCGCCACCCTGACTATGTCCGGAAGCGCTCTTAAGTATCTGTGTGGCTGTTGCAACCATGCTGGAAACGTTGCTTGCATCAGCAGGTACGATCATCGTGTTGCCTTCTCGCGCAATATTGCCAAATGCTTCTACGTATTGCTGAGCCAAATGCATCGACACTGCATCGCGACCTCCAGATCCGGTGATAGCACCAGCAATGAGCTTGACTCCGTTTGCAGTCGCTTGTGCCCGTCTTTGGATCGCCTCTGCTTCACCAATGGCACTGTTGATTGCCGCCTCCTGCACCCAAGCAATGCATTGTCAGCAGTGCAAGAGAAGACAGATGACGCAGACTTTCACGCCATGCTACAGCCTACGCTTCCCAATGCAGCCCTCGTCGTTCGGTTCAAAAGACACTAGCATTAAATGTAACGTCTCCTCTCATCCATGAGAGTCAGAGCAGTGCAGTTCGGCCCCTCACCTCCCATTAATCTCCACAAACTGGTGACATCTGGTTAACATCAACAAAAAATGCTTGATCAAACTCTCCAGTGTTCAATTTGGAGCAGTATCAATGATTTGGCGTTTTCACGGCAACTCTATGCAGATTGCCAGACACAGTGAACTTGCCTGGTATTGATACGATATAACAGGTTAAATGACTGTTATTGTCAAACTCTACATATCATTGGAGTGAAAGACTCCTTGCCACTCGCTAATCACTCAAAAAAAATCAAGGTCAGTACAGCGTGTGAACCTTAAGTAGACAAGATCCAGCTGTTCCTAAAAGGAAAGCTTTGTTTGATTGTACTAATTGGACTGCTGCTAACAAACAGACCAGGCGGAGACCCACAGAGTTTGTGTACACTCCTGACTTTGAAAATTTATGGCCTGTGTAGCTCAGATCTAAGTAAGCCAATGTAGAGCTGGTGGTAAGGTCTGCTGTCCTGTTCATGTTTCATGTGCTTCAAGAGACCTTTGTAGCACAGTGCTTGGAACAGGACCACAAACAACTCAGTGATTTCGAGTCCAGTCAGAGGTTTAGAGTTTGCATGCCATATATCTTAACCGTAAGGACAGTTCTTGCACACAGAAAGCTTCAAGCACTATGCTTCTCATGTTCAATCATGATACAACTCATGACTATCTTCAAGCCAAGATAGAGACGATGCTAAACACAGCATTCACATGATACAAGCTGTATTTTCAGTCACAACCTCAGTGCAGTGAAGAGCTTGTCCACTTTTAAACAAGTTTAAGCCTCGCCTTCCACATGTTTTTTTAAATCCTTCCCAGATTGTCTGTAAACAAAGCTCGGCATTGGCATCTACATGAAAAGAAGCAAGATGAGACAGCATGGGTTTGAGCTGCATTGGCTCTCCCACGAACGTGAATAATAATCTGGGACAGGAATCTAAATATTGGCCATCGGCTCCAGGATTTAGCGAGTTTCCACAGAGAAATTAGAACAGCAGATTACTCCTGAGAAAAACATATGAGCTCAGATATTATGAGAGCCTGCACCAAGCCTGTGGGCTAAGCCAGGGTCCACTCCCCACGTGGATCCCCAGTGCTCGCCATACGAGGACCAGTCACATCCTATTTGGACTATCTTTGCCAAAATTTTAACAGAAAACGCCTAAAAGTGGAGCATAGCATCTACCAACTCTTCCTATCATTACTTGCTCTCGTTTAGCGGCCATGAGCAATACTTATTTCTTCCCACACCACAGAACATGTAGAAGTTTGCTGTACAACCCACTACCCCACCATTTGGTGGTGAGGCAAAATAAATTCTATTTCTGGGTACCAATAATTTACCAAAATCAAGTCTGCAATAGCAGTAGTGTATTTACATCACAAGATGCCTCAGATGCGATGATCTCCCAAGTTAGCCCCAGGATGAACCTTACAACAGAACACCTGTTGCACAAGTGCTTTCAATTGGCCAGAGTAAAAATGCAAAACGAAATGACTTGAGGCATGACGGTAAAGACCAAAAAATGGCGTGAGTGTGTTTCCCGTGAGCTCGCGTTACTCGTGCCTAAACGTTTACTACTGTATTCTTCAGGTACAGAAAAAGGATCTGGCCCAGAACCAACTGGTTGAATGTTGTCTAGGAAATAAAGCTCAGTCTGATGCTGGAAGTCAATTCATTGGTTTTAGCTGTGCTTTGATATTGATAGCAAAAGGGACGCTAGCTGAAAGACTGCGGTAGCAGTGCAAACAGAAGATTAGCACAGCCCATGTTTATCTTAGGCTTGAGTCGTCAGCGTTGTGGTGTATGGCTATGTCTAGAATTGGATCTATAGGAGAATACAATGCTGCGATTGAAGCGATTATCACGGGCTAAGCTGGCCTGGTGCCTTGCCATTAAGTCAGGTGTTGAGGTGGCGGGGATTGTGTGGAAAAGTTAAAAGAGAGGACAACTTCACACCCTCTGTGCCTCAGACTCGTTAATAGTTGCCTGTCTGACTCCTTCAGATTCAAGCACTTGAGCACGCTTGCGGCGTTCAGCTTCTGCTTGGAGTTCCATTGCTTTCACAATTGCTGGCGGTGGGAGAATATCTTTGATCTCATACCGAAGGCATTCAAGGCCCCATGACTTTGCAGCACCATTAATTACCTGTACTTGCTCTTACCTGAGCCAATGTGGTGATACTCGGTACACCTGTTCTGGTTCACCAAGCACGAGCGCACCTGAACGATTTTTTCGTTCAAAGAGTCTCGCTCTTCAAATGTGTTGTCCAGGGTCATCTTCCCCAGTTCACTGCGCATGCTAGTTTGTGCCAGTTGCATCACAGCATACAAAGGTTGATCAACTCCGTAGGACGCGCGGACGGGATCGATAATGCGAATGTAGAGCACACCATCAATGTGAATGGTTACGTTGTCCCTTGTGATTGCTTGCTGGGTATTGACGTTCAGGGCAAGCTCTTTCAGCGTATGCGTGTAGGACACCCATTCAATCTGAGCAGGGAAAGCACTTAAGCAAAAAGTGTGAATGATTGAATTTTATAATCTCACAGAAATGAATTGAAAATATCGAGAATACTGGTGAACGTGTATGACTGTGACCTGCTTCACGTGCACTGCTGAGAGATGTGGGCTAACATTAGTTGATTAGGAGCAAGCGCACCAACGGTATGGTTATATTCAGTCCAGGATTCAAAACTCTATTGAACCTGCATTTGTGCAGTTTTCGTTTCTATCCGGACACAGGTTGCAGGCATCAGGAACTCAGGCATCAGAAAATGATTCTACTTACAAGAGTGAAAGGATAAAATGAGGCGATCTCGCACCTTCCGAAACGTTCAACTATGCATGCTTGCTTTTCTGGGACGAATCTACATACTAAGGTGGCTTAGACCATGGCGAACGTTCGTGTGGTGTGTGCGGTAACGAGGTGCTCATGTTGTGTCAATTATGGGAGGAACGTAGAAAACAACTGACCTCAAGAATCCGAACAACGGAAATGGTGCCCTCAGCTTTGTTGGCATGCCACTTCCGTCAGTTGCTGTAACGTAGCGACGTGGATGGTCAGAAGGACCATGGTAATCACCTTGCGGACATTGTGCCTGCAAAGTAAAGTCTGCTTGAGCATTTAAACCAAGGCTAGTCAAATCCTACGATATTTCTTTCGTTCTGCGCATTCCCGCTTGCCACGAGATCTCCTTGAAGTGCTGGTCCAAGTGCAACGCAACGAAACACTCTAGCAGGGTCGTTGTCTGCGACGGCTGTTTACCGGATAAACAGCGTTAAAAGGCGCTGAAAATAGGTATCGCGGAGAAGCATCAAAGCCTTTGCACACGAGTGCGCTACAAGCACGCCTCATGACTCGTTATGCTCGAAAATCCGTCTTCGGAAACGATAACCAGACCTCCACGCCCGTCAGTCAGAGATGGCGAACTTTTACATCCAAATTTGCTTAACCACGCAGTGTGCATGTTTTTAGGGAGTCACGCTCGATGTTGGGTGGGTTGTCCATCAGTATGATAGAACATTCGAGCATGTATATTGTACGTACCCTGGCAATTTCAATTCCAATGGAACTCGTTTAAACATCGAACCATACTTCCATGCCAAAAATAAAGATTGCCCTACACGTTCCTAAGCTGCCCTGAACGCCATTTTACTAAGTAGTGGGTTGTATACTCCGCGTTGAATCACAGGCCAGTAGGTGAGCATCTAGCAGGTAAAATGGTTTGTAGGAAATGGTTGCTGTTGGGGTAGCTTCATAGCAGTACAAATCCATCTTATTCACTGTGAGCTTTGTTTCTGTCCACTCTCAAGCTTTCTAACTACTAGAGGCGGTGTTTGGAACGGAACCATTTAGGCGAACATTCTTGTAATTCAACGAAACCTTTCGCAAGCAGAGGTTCTTATAGGAAAAAAAGATCATTTTTAATCTTAATCGTACCAGGAGATGGCTCGTACTGTAGTATTTGGGATCGAATAGCATTGGGACCCTTCCAGAGTTAGCAACGCCTCAAATCAACTCTCGAAAAATGCGAACCTCTCTCACAACGCAGTCACTTGCAAGAAGGATAACTATCTATGATGCACGCCTTTGTGGACAGTTCTGCTCTCAACGTATACCCGGGTACGTTTTTGCAACCGCACTGTGCGCACTAACTACTCTCAAAACGCGCCTCTATCTGACTTAAGAAGTGTTATGGTTATGCTATTGCTGGAAATTTGTTAACCTTTCTATGTGTATGTATTTTCTCCTCTTTAGAGACGCACGTCTGGCTTGTCGACGAGCCACTCAGTGCTTGGTAACACCACACAACCTATTTGCACGGTTGATCGACTTTCGCAGCAGATCCACGGTTTTGGCCCGCATTATTTCTCTACGCGCTGAACGGATGAATTAGTAGCTCATTGACTACCCCCCTTCGTTGCAGAATTCGTGGAAATATCGTGGGCGGGACAGGAGTAGTTCACTGTCAACCACCTCAGTTTCCTAGCGCAGATGGCTTGGGGCAGCCTCAAAGCAATGATAACTCCACAACCTCCACTACCTACGGCTCATCGTCTGACTCGGGGACACGCAAAGTGGCATCAGCAGGTCAAGGCCAGATAGCACAGGTCCGCAAATAGCTGTAGGATGAAAGCTTCTAGGATGTCATTGTCTGCGTCCATTTCAGTGCAAAGTTAAAACAAGTGTCCAGAAACTGTTCTGGCTCTAATCGGGGGAAGATATGTTACACCGAAGCTGAATCTGCACCGTGAGAACGTTGAAAAGGATGAATTGTACCAGTTAAGCTTGCAAATTCACACTGGGGAGGAAGTTTACTATACCTTTGCCGACCATAACTACGCTTTATTTGTCGATTAAAATAACGCTTCGGAGGTACTGACCGTACGTGAGTGGTCCTAAGTGCAGGCGATGGACATGATAGACGAAAGCGAGGATGACATGGCACCACTCATTGCAGCTGTCGAGAAGGCGAAGGACAGGGCTGAGCGTATGACACACATACGAATCGCTAACGAGAGCGAAGCCCTGGAAGTTGCTGGCATGGCTATATCCATGAAGGAGAAGGTCGAGGCTACTCGTATTCAGGTAGAAGAGACACTCATGGCGATAAAAAAACGTGAAGAGCAGCTTAAACGCCTCACGGCGTCGAAGGCTGCGCTAGTTGAAGCAGAACAGCGCATGAGTGAGAACGATGCACTGGCCAGCGTTGATTCTCCGATGCCTGTTGAGCCCGCATCAGTAGGTATGTTAGCAATGCTATAAGCATGCTAATGCTAATGCTAATGCTAAAAAACGGTACCCTGGCCACTGGATCTGGGATAATTTACTATACGCTGAAAGCATGCTCGGGAACGCATACACGCAGCTCTTCTGTGTCAGCCATGGGAGCCAGCCATGAATATACTATAGCTTTGGTGAATCATAAAGGTGTTCGCATGTGAATGAACACTGTTTTTCCAGCTTCTAATGGGGGGGTGGGGTGGGGTGGGCTAGTACACCAACGACCTGTTTCCTTACTTTTTGCCAGTAACATTTACAGAAGTTGTAGCCCCCCTACATGCTGGCAATAGTATATATTTCCATCAGGGATACTCAGCGGTTGGGCTGTTGACTGAAGGTCTGGAATATCGATGGCATATCAGCACATGTGAACCCTTGACAATTACTCCTTTCATTAATTAGGTATTCACACACAAAGAAAGAGAGAAACTGTAATTAGGTGGAAGTTGAGTTCCAAAGAAATTATCTTTGGAAACAGTGGACCTTGTTTGTTCGGATCCTGGTAATCACCCTGACCCAGCCTTCTGTGCCCTGGTGTACTCAACACTTGAACTCACGTAGTGCTATTGCCTTTGTTAACTCATTTCTGGACATTGTGTTACAGCCATAAAAGCTGCTTGTGTAGTTGATATGAGGTCTGTGAGCGCGAGAACGTGCTGCTTTTATGCGTGCATGTGCTTTGCTGACCACCACTCTGTGGCAATTATCTCTTAGTGGTGAAACTAGTGCCTGTAGAGTTCAGATCATCTGAATAGTAAGGTTTTTGGTGTCAAGATCTGACTGTATCCGGCCACCTTTTCCAGGGGATTGGGATATTGGCGCTATCAAGCAGCAGCAAGAGAACATGCGAGAATCGAGCCTAGTGTCTGGGCTGGCAGAACTCCCAGAGGATGCGAAAGTGTGGACAGAAATGCAGGCTGCCAACATGATCATTCAGGAACGCATGAATGCATACACCATAGACTTGACCTCTCTCCAGGGTAAGCTTGAAGGATTGAATGAGCGTATGGTTGAAGCAGAACAGCAGTACCTGGTGCGGCCCACATAACTCTTGCATTGTGCATGGTCTGAGTTACTGCACTCTTTTTTCATGCTGAACTGTGCTACTGAAATATCCCTTCATTGGTGTTCTTCTCTATATGTTTGTCCCAACATATAGAGAAGGGGGAGTCCACCTGACTGCATGGTAGAAAATAAGTAATTATGTGATGTTTTGAGGCCAGCATGCGTATCTATATGGACAACACTTTCAGAGCAGCATATAGAAGTGGTGTTAGATTGTTGGTTGTGTGGTACTGTGAGTAGAAGGAGGCTTGCACTATGTATGTGAGGCATCTTGTTTGCAATGACAGAGTTCCCTGCAGGCTTTGTGTTCACACCTGGTTTGTGCGCACATCTGTGTAGTCAAAGCGAGTAAAACGCCAGTTGATAGATGGTTGTCATTTAAGTATCTGAGCTAAGATAGCTACTTCCAGACAAGGGGAGTACCCTTTGGTAAGACCTTAGTACTAAGACACCAAGAGCAAATCAATAGCATTAGCATGAGTGGTTACCAGGGTTGTGTGACAGATCGGTCTATTGATCTACGGCTATTCAGGCTTCGCTACGGCGACCATGTATAATTAAGTATGCTTTGTTCTCTCTTGGGAAGAACCCACTCGCATCGTAATAAATGGTGGGGAGCATGCACTGAGTTTTGATGTTCCGAATGCCTCACCGTGGAGTCTACACCTAGGCCTCTTTATAACGAATCGAAAAGTTTTGCAATAAAATTACGTTATTGCAAAGCATCCTTATAACGTGGCATGCTGCGTTCATGCGCTATGTTTTATTATGGACCATACATCAGTGAAAATAATCTTTTTTCAACATACGAGACTCGATTGGCAGGGATTTAAACGCTGTAAGTGAGTAAAGCAATATCCTTGCCGTCGAAGACTGTCAGAGACAACGAGCAGCGTATCGCATGACAGTTGACAGGTTATTGCAAGAACAGAGTTTGCACTTGATTTCTATTCTAAATGACGGAAGATGAAATCTTGGCGGTCTCTTTTCGAATCTGATGACCAGTGTTCAAGTTTCACGCTCTCGTGTCTAGTTCGTACGAGTGCCTGATCAAGCGTCTTGTGATGTTTTACTTGCTCTAATTGCGGTTCTGCAACCTCTCGATTCTACTCCTTCGTGTCACTCGAAGCCGTCGAAATGTCTTTTGACGCCCAGGCATCCTGACATTTCCTCGGGAGCAACGCGTGGAGAGTGGATGCAGGCAACCTAAACACGTCTGTATCCACACGGGGAATTTTTCAAAACGCTTCTGGACACTCTTGATAACCACGTTTGTGTTTCTTCATATACTGCGCTCACCACAATTTGTGGCACTCAGAACGACTGCAGCGCTTTTTTTCCGAATTTGTGAACGTCTGATGAGTGCGGGTAAACGGACTGAGACTTGCGAATAAACAAAACTTTCAGGTTTTGAATGAAGCACCAACATTTTACAGAGTTTGAGCTTCCGGCTGCACCAGGCTCGATGAGACTCCTCACAAGACTTGATTTGAATTTGAAGCATGATCATAGGGTCATGCTTACCTGATCTATGCACAAAACGTCGCAATTTCGAACCAGAAGCCCTACAACTGCGTTACTATCGAAGCAACTTTGCTCCGTTTTTCGCTATAAAGGGACAGTTTGACTCGTAAATGGGAGGAGCGAAATGCGAAATTTTTTTCGCTCTTGCGTGGCATCGCTAGAACGAGGTCCGTTATAAAGAGGCCTAGGTGTATGTTTCTAAAGCAGCACTCCTATCAGCCTGTGGTAAGACTTAGCTGGTGGGGGAACTGCTGTAGGACGCCGATGCAGCTGCAGCTGCAATCATGCGCACCACTGAGGGCGCAGTGAAATCAGAAATGGAGGCCAAGGCCATATATGACCAAGTCAGGCTGGCTGTAGAAGTTGCGCAGCGTGGCAGGGTTGGCACGTCAGCCACAGCTGCTGCTGCTCCAGAAGACGAGGAGGAGCAAGTGGAGGAGAAATCCCAGGCTGCCAGACCACAGGTTGCTGGTGAAGACGAAAAAGACCGCACTGTGCTACCTCGGGTGTGTCATCGCAGCTGGTGTTACATCCTGTGCATCGACACATCGACACATCCAGTGATGAGTGCATACAAATATTTGTATTGCGTCACATAAGGGAGCCCTGTGCCATGGGGATAGACAGGGACTCCTGAAGTCATCGGATACCTTGGATTACCCTGGTTATCCTAAGCATCAGCTTTCAGCTCTTCAAGCCTTCAGCTTGCACCATCTCAGCCCATTAACTGTATCAGTGCTCTTTACTCAATTTTGTTCTGCTGCAAGTGCACCGTGGTAAACACAAGCTCTATGTGATATTTGGTGTTAACTATATGTGCTATTTGCTATATCTGGGTAGGGGATCATTCGCATCCGCATGGAACACTCGGGCTATTTGGGGCCTTACTGTGATGCCTGGCCACCTTTTTGTAGGATGTAATTACACCGTGAAGACCCCTAACACGTTACAGGTGGCGCCAATGGGTGGCAAGCTTTGTGCAGGGTGTTGCAGAGATTACCAAGGATGAGTTGGACAAGATTGATTCAGAGACCATGGAGTTTGACCCTCAGGCAAAGGAGGATGTGGCTTCTGGCTCGAAAATCTCTGAACCTCTGATGCGCACCATTGCTGCCATTGGGGCGATTGTGGCTGCCATGGTGTTTGTAGCTATAACGCCGGTGGGGCAGTGGCTGGTTGACGAGGTGTCCATTGTGGGCACTACTGTGGCCAAAGTATCTGCGCTTGTTGCTGCCATTGTTGAGCGCATCCCCTGGCCCCAGCCAGTGCATGGGGAGCAAGGGCTTTGGGAGACCATCACCATCCTGTTTACGTCAGTCATTGTGCGCCACTTGATTGTCTCCTGCTGCTGCACACGCTGGTGGACTGCACTGGGGGTGCAAGTGGCTTGTGTTCTGAAGCTTGCGGTCAATCAAGCAGGGCACAGGAATGCACGTTGTCAGTCTCTGTGCGTTTGCAGGCAGTCCCTGCCGTCATCAAGTTTATACCAGGAGGTTCAGCTGTGCTGGGATTCTTGATTGGGGGGGCCGTGATTGGTCCTTTTGGCCTCGGCCTCATTCAGGACGTCGCCATCGTAAAACATCTTGCGGAAATGGGGGTAGTCTTCCTGCTTTTCAACATTGGCCTGGAGCTTTCTCTTGAGCGCCTGCAGACGCTCGCTCGTGCAGTTTTTGGCATGGGTTTCATTCACTTTGTTGCCTCCACTCTTGCTATTGCCGGCGTCGCACATGGTGTGGCTGGGTATGGAGGCCCCTGCAGCATCGTTGTGGGAGGTGCACTGGCGCTGTCATCAACCGCTGTAGCGATGCAGGTAAGCTCCTGACATATCCGCTGTGTTTGTGTCTTTGTTATAGACACCTGGGTGCCTGTAGGTCATGCAAGAGCGAGGGGAGACCGCCACCAGACACGGCCGCGCTACTTTTGCGGTACTTCTGTTGCAAGATCTCGCTGTTGTAGTCCTACTTATGCTCCTTCCGATGATCTCTGCTGGGGGTTCAGGTGGGATCCTGGCTATTCTTTCAAACGTCTTGTAATATACCTGTGTCTCTTGGCAGTTGTGCGGGGGCCACTCTGTCCTTGGGAAACTGTTTTGAGGCTTTGTATGGTGCAGGAGGTTTCTTTACGATTGCATCAACACTGGGAAAAGCAGCACTGAAAGCAGTTTTGTGCATTGGGGCTATCATTCTTGCGGGCCGTACGCTGCTGAGGCCTGTGATGCGGCGCATTGCTTCTCTTGAAAATGATGAAATATTTGCAGCCACTACGCTGTTGGTCATCCTGGGATGCTCTGCTCTGACACAAGTGTCGGGACTCAGCTTGGCACTAGGAGCCTTTCTAGCTGGACTGCTGATGGCGGAAACCGAATACGCTCTTCAGGTTCCCATCCCCTTGCGTTAACAAGGCCAGGAGGTGTGAAACTTGTCCGGGTTCAGCTGTAATTCTGATCTCGGTTCCTGCACACAGGTTGAAAGTGACATCAAGCCTTTCAAAGGCTTGCTGTTGGGACTGTTCTTCATCTCCGCAGGCATGGAGATTTCTTTTTCGGCATTTTTCAGCAGCATGCCGATGATCTTGGGGTCGCTTGCCGCGCTTATCATTGGAAAGACCGCCCTTATGTTCCTTGCCGGGATTCCCTTTGGCCTCACTAAGCTCTCTGCTGTCAGATCGGGCTTATACATTGCTCCAGGCGGCGAGTTTGCATTTGTTGTACTTGGCGAAGCCTTCCAGCGCGGCTTGCTCCCCATGAGCGAAATGCGTGCCATTTTCTTCATGGTAGTGCTCTCAATGGCGATCACTCCCTACCTTGCGGTGAGTTCGAGTTCTCCCGTGTAGCTCGCAGAGCGCCGCTACTATCTGCTGATGTGTGTCAAAATGGTTGCAGACTGTTGTAGCTGATTGTGATGCGTTTTGGTGCAGGATATCGGGGGGTATATTGGGAAAATTTTCGAGAGGAAGGACGTAGCGTCTCTGCAGCCAACTGAAAGTGAAACAGCAGAGCTGAAGGACCACGTAGTTATATTAGGTTTTGGGCGAGTCGGTAGGACCATTGCTCAACTACTTAGTGAGCGGCTTATTCCTTATGTTGCATTAGACCTGAGAGCAGATCGAGTTATCGCTGGCAAGGCAGCAGACCTTCCAGTGTACTTTGGAGACGCTGGTGCGCTTCCTTCCGTCGTATTTGTTGCCTTGTGGTCGGTCTATTCGGGAGCGGTTGTGGAAATGCTGGTTTTGGTGGGGTCTTCTTGTTTCACCGTTGTTGGTCATTCAGGTTCACCTGCGGTGCTTTCACATATTGGCGCAGCTAGAGCAAAGTGCGTCGTAATTACGCTTGACACCCCCGGGGCAAACTACCGCAGTGTTTGGGCGATAAACAAGAACTTCCCCAAGGCCAAGATCTTTGTCCGCGCGCACGACATTGATCACGGCTTGACGCTAGAGAAGGCTGGCGCTACAGCTGGTGCGCTGCTCTTTCGAATACCGTACCTTAGTCGGAATTGTATTGTTGATCCATTCCTGCTGTGAGGAAGTGCGTTGACTTGAGCTGCTTTAATTACCGAGCTGCTCCGTTTGATGCAGTTGTGCCAGAGATCTTGGAGCCCAGCCTACAGTTGGCTGCGGCCGTGCTTGGATCAATGAAGATGAAGAGTGAGGAAGTTTCAGAGATTATCGACGAGTTCCGAAGAACGCATATATCTGAGCTTAACGCTCTCACCAAGTTGTCGGGGGGTAGCCTGGGGTATGGCTTCGACAGCCTCGATGGCAACTCGGGGAATGTAGACACGGGTGCTGACCTTGATGCTGAAAGCGGTCTTGAGGAAGGCGTTATCCTCGCCAAGCCAAACGTTGGGACAGAGCTCAAGGGTGCTTGAATGTATTATCTGGGAAACTCTGCTGGTAGCGATGCTACCTCAAGTTTGTGACTCGGTCAGATGAGAGCGGCAGCGGTGAATGTGCATAAGTTGAAACTGAAACATCTAGTCAGTTAGAAGCGCAACTGCGGTTGTACTCTCTAAGCACTAACCGCTCGTTTATAACAGTGAGACTTTTTGTACACCGGCCACTGCTCAGATGGATATGAGCGACCCACACGTGCCTTAGTAGGTCGTGAGTTGAGCAAAAGAGCGGTGTTGGTTGTTGGTATGATTTAAAAGAAATGCTGGTTTGCTGCAGAGGCGGCTGTTGGGGTGTTGGACCAAGATGTCGCCCACTTTCGTGTCAGTAGCACTGAGCATTACCATATTTGCGTGTAGATTACATTTTGCGCAATGTACTTGCACCTTCATTCCACAGCTTGAAGACGTGGCTGCAACAACACAAGAAGCCACGAAAGTTCACTCTCATGGCACACCCGAATCTCGCACAATCAGTTTTGCGGAGTTTGGGTTCCACTGATGGTAAATTCAGACGGAAAGAATGAGATTTTGATTTTCAGTGGTATGTAAACGAAGTACGTGCTGGAGGATGTAAGCTACCCAGCACCGTTCTAAGGACAAGAATGTACAGTTCTTCGAGATTATGTGTACACAAGATGATCCATATCAGGAAAAGAATGAAGAGAATGCAGGCTTGAGCTTGCTTATTGCTGGCTGACAGTCACCCACCTGGACTAGAAGGTGAAAAATTCAAAGATTTTGCTTACTGACAGTCACATATGCTAGAATAGCCTATGATGATATTGGGGCGAAGTAATAAATTAGTGTATTCGAATGGTTAACTCTGATAGAAAAGAGATATGTCATGCTTGTCAGTTGGAATTCATCTATCCCCACACTCATCTACCTATGCCGTGTTTTGCTCAGCTCAGCCACGCTGGGAGAGCTTGTGAACATGCTATACCGGTTGCATTGCCTCAACCCGCAAATATTGGTGATAAACATCCCTGCGGACTGGGCGAGTTTGCCGAGCCAATTAAGCTCACCCCGGGTCACCACCTTGAGCAGTTCATCTATAGCAATCACTGGTGCAGAGAGAAACAACACGGCCCTCCACTCCTTCCACGACAGTGGAGAGACCCCAAAGACAGCCTGCAAGCCTGGAATGTACCTGCACAGCATCAAGCGTCAGCAAGCAAGTGTGTCTGAACACCACAGGCAGGAACTTCCTAGTCAAAATGAGGGCGTACAAGATTGCAAAGTGCAGCAGCATCGACACAACAATAGCGCCAACTAGCCACAGGTTTGCCCACGGCGGCTGCACTAGCAGCGAAGACGTCTCCGATATAGCGTTCATGGCATTGAGCATCTCGACAACTACAAGCACGCTCATCGCCACAGTTGAAGGCCCCTGGTTCTCAAAGATTGAGCAGTCGAGGGACAGTCTGCTCGCCTCTGCTCCTAGGAGAGACCGGGGGTGGTGCCCAGCTGGGATGGCACCACTCATTGCAGCACCTTCAGCAGGCGGTGGGGATGAAATACAGCTCTGGGACGCCCTCAGCTGCCCCCACTTTAGCCTCGGGCCATCCTCGAACATGAGGAACCACCACACAAACCCCCCTGCGGTTGCGGCCCCCACATACACCCCAATGACAACGTACCTGCATGTGCTGTTTGTGTCAAGCCAAACCAAGCCAGCAGGTCACCAGGGATTGAATCACCATCCGCCTTGATAAAACTAAGTACTGTGTATTGTGCACGGATCTTGCATGATGGACCACGCAGTTGCTCAGTGTTGATCTCTATGTAAAAGAGCTGTGTAAGAGCTAGATCACAGCAGCACAAAACTGTGCCTGAGTTCGCCTAGCTGTACTGATTGCACATGTACGGGTCAAGCAATCCACACATGGACAAAAAGCTTCAGGGTACCAACTGCAACGTTGGCTGGAAGGCAGGTATTATTATACCAACAGAGTAGAATCAGGGAGACAGCTCACCGGACGATGAGCCACCTGTCCACCATACCATCGTGCTTACTGCGAGGAGGCTGCCGCATTTGCTCCGGGGCCGCCTCGTTGAAGCTCAGCGCTGTTGCTGGGAGGCCATCGGTCACTAGATTTACCCACAGGAGCTGGACAGGGGTCAGGACAGCGGGCAGGCCCACAGCTGCAGCAGCAAAGATGGCAACCACCTCGCCGATGTTGCTGCTAACCATGTACCGGATAAACTGGCGAGCATTGGCAAACACACGCCGGCCTTCAGCCACTGCTGCCACAATACTCTGAAGCACACACAGAATGCGGTAAGGTGCGCAGAAACTCTGGGCTACCTTGAGAGCGGGTGCGCGCACATGGAAGTTGTCATCAGCAAGGACGATATCTGAAGCATGACGAGCAACGGCGGTTCCTGATCCCATGGCGATGCCTATATCCGCCTTGCGCAAAGCGGGTGCGTCGTTGACTCCATCTCCAGTCATTGCTACTACCTGTGCTGCATTTGATACAGTTACGCCCTGGCATAGCCCCGGTACTGCACAAGCAAGCCGAGCACACCTCACCGCTCTCCTGCAGTAGCTCGACGAGCATCTGCTTGTGCGCAGGCTCAACACGAGCCACCACACACACCTCAGCAGCCGCGTGGCGCCGCTCCTCGATGCTGAGCCTCTCGAAGTCTGCAGCCGTCAGCGAGTCT
>JAULKQ010037956.1:0-28209 GCA_032356285.1 Smithsoniella earleae | reverse complement strand
ATAAAGCCTAGTTCTTCATAAAATATGTAAATTTTGATAAATCAAGATCATTTTCTCCGTCAGAGGCCCGCGAGCAGCCTCTCACAACTGATCTGAACAATCCATGCTACGAGTGAACAAATCGCTAAAATACTTCCAACTAGATTCGGCTATCCTTCACACTTTGGTACATCAATGCAGATGGGCTCTCAAATAGTTTTTGAAAACTGCGTCGAATCGGGAACTACTGGCTCACTCACCGTTGTTTGATGTCAGATTTCACCCAAATGAGAAGCGCACAAAGAAATGTACAAATAGTGCAGGCTCGCCATGAAAGAAGTGGAAGATATTCTGTCCTGATAGGCACTTGCTTTCCAAGCTAGAGTGTCTACGAAACGTATGAAATAAGCCTTCAAATTCAGTCGCCTGACGGTCCCGTAAGTGACTTTCTGCGTCAGTAACAGTGTAAGTACTAAATACATTAAGCTACAAGTGAGTTCTTCGTGTAAGATAATTGAGTATTTTCCATATATGTCGTCACCAGTGTAACCCAAAATAGGTGAAGACCAGTAGTAGTCTGATCTGCGCAAAACCCCCATTGCACTCCTATAAATAGGTGCTATCTCACTCCCGAAATCCATGTCCTGATAGCATTTAAATGAGTGGCCACCAGGGCCCTCGCAACAGAGGATCGGGGTATTGACCACATACTTGCATAACTACAACATATCTTCTGTAGGAGACCTGCTAGTTCTCCTTCACAAAGTACACGCAAAAGGTCATGTAATACATTGAGTTGTCAAGAGTAGATCTTAGGCAGAGAGAGTGGCTTCAGAGGCCCAGCCAATCGGCTACGCTGGGCTGTAGATGGATATGCGTCAGCTCCAATATGATGGAGTTCCACAATGGTAATCTGGGATGGCTAGGGTCCCTCATTACCTTGGGTTTACTAACCACTAGTAAGTCCTTCAGATGTTCTAATGCCATAGACCATGAGCAATCGAACGCACAGTATAGCTTGACACTGCAGAGCAAGATCCGAATTGTCAACAGCTTAACTCGCAGCTGGGGCATGGGCGACACAATGTACCAATTTCAGCGACGAAATTCAGGTGACAGTGGCCCAATATTTCAAAGGCAAGCACTCATTCTCTGCAAAAATTCATAGTTTATCCAACTGCTGCGTGCTGTAACCGATTTTTTCTCACTTTTTTATCAGACTGAGCCAACATATCTTAGCTAGAATAGCCGCATCCTGATGAGGGAAGCACCCTTTGCTAGGATCTTAGTACTAAGATTCTGAGAGGAAATCCTTAGTAGTTGCATGAGTGGTCACCAGTGACCTCGGTCTGTGGAATTCGTGTGCAGTTGGCTCCTATTTGTAGAACTGCCACAGGAGCAGTCAGGAGGTTGATCAGCATACTGACCTGTAGCTCTTCAGACTGCACTACAGTGGCCACATATAGTTTAGCTAAACTTGCAGCTGTACACTCCCAGTGTTCCAGCGGGTGATAATCTGGAGTGGTGGAGCATTTGTGGCTGGTCTTTGTAAACATGCTCAGCCAAAGCCTCATCAAGCTCTCCGTCTGCTAACGATAGATTCTGATACGAATAGTCTGAACATATTTTCTATTACAAGGTAAATGAGCTGTACTTGGGCTGCTTAGCTTACTTTGTGCCACCACTGTGTCCAATGTTGACACTGATGTCTTGAAACGAATCATCTGAAGCCGAGTTTTCAAGCGTCCACTTGTATCAAATCAGATGGTTCTGTGAGTACAACAGGACTGGCGCTGATCCTGGATTGACTTCGTGGGCTCGTTGCTCAGATCCCCAGTCCGCGATACAGAGCTCGCAATAAAACTACAGTTTTTACAAAAGTACCGATGCACATAGTCTATAATAGTACGCACGCTTTCAGTGCGTTCGAGCACTGTTCCATACTTGGATGCACGGTTGCTATGATTCCATGCACGCGACAACATTTAAATCGCGCACGGGAATAAATTTATGCACGCTGTGCTATAAAACTCTGACAAAAACTGTAGTAACTCTATGTGAAGGAAAATATGTGCCTATATTGCACTATGTCTCAAAAACTAGTGTGCATGCGCAAGCTATCGGTGTAAAATCACTGTTTCAGTTCCATCTGATTAACCACTCGTCGGCAAGTGTCTGTTTCAAACGTTCTGTGCATGGAAGTCTGCACTTCAGATAGCACAACTGAGCATTAGTTCACGATGTTCAACATAATTGTATATTGAACCAGCTAGCTCACGAGATAATATCTCATCATAATAGCTCATCTCGTATTGCCTCGGATCCGGTATCTCTGGTCAGTCCAATGCAGGCGCACTATCCTCCAAATTAATTTGCAGACAGTAGTAAAGAAGAGGTCACCTGAGTGATCGTTGAACTGATGCTGCTGCTTGAGTTCTCTTTGCTGAGGTCAATGCGTACTGCACGACGTGAGACCCATTTGCTCAAGATCTCGCCAGAATCTGGCTGCAATGTCGCTGTAACAAGTAACACCTGAGGCCTTTGAAACTCTGTTTCCTGCACTTGTTGGCAGCTTGTAAGAGCCATCCCCGTTTACAAACAAGACAACAAGCGAAGTGCTCACGTCGAAATAGATCATTCATGCATCATGTGATCAATTTAGATCACTTCACAGTCTAGCGCTCGTATCGCCTGCGAACAAGCGATCCGGAAAGTAAAACCGAACTCCAGGTAGAATGCAGTTTCTACAGGAATGTAAAATTAAACAAGGAGAGGAAAATTGGACTTAATCCAGCTCACGGTAGAACTTGAGGCCTATGAACATCTTGGCCTTTCAGAGATATGGCCGGCTCTGTTCAATGTGCACACAAGCTTCAATCCTTGAAAGCTTCTTGAGCGGTATATTCAACTTGAAGCCCAGGTGTCACTGCACTTACTAGTGTGAGATACAAACAAGTTTGAATATGAAAGCATACGGCTCGCTGTTACAAGGTATACGAGTGCCCTACATGCGACTCGGGAATCGGCAGTCGAATATAGTGGAATGAGTGTCACTTTTACCTTTGGGATAGGGACAAGAAGCGTGTTGTCCTGCTGCGCTCGCTTACGCTTCTTTGCTACTGCCCTGGATGCATTATTCCCGTCGTTAGCCCCACCATCATGGCTTGCAACATCTGAACCACCATATAGTTCAGAAACTGATGATCCACTTTGCTTCAGGGATTCTGTGATGGGTACGCGTTTCGGTGGTGGGTGCAGCAACAGCTTGGCAAGACGGGACAGCTCAGTCGAGAAACCTTCCGAGAGAAGTTTGTCACATTCGTCGAGAGCAACCATTTTGATAGCGCTCAATGCTAATGCCCCATTATCAACAAGATCCAACAACCTACACCAAGACCGAGGTAAGGCCTATACCTAGCTCTCCGGATACAGTGAAAAGTCCTTCCGAGTAAGTTGACTGGTTTTGGACTTCACATTAACTAAAACCCTCCACTCATACTTCAGCAAGCCTTGGGTATGGAGTTTTTACCTGCCAGGAGTGGCAATCAGTATGTGAGGCCGTTGCTTTTTGAGTTCCTCCACTTGTATCGCCCGGTCGATACCCCCGTACACACACGAGCACCTCAAGTTGAACAATTTTCGAAGCAGTTGAGTGGCCCGATGAGTTTGCAAAGCTAATTCTCTGGTAGGAGAAATAACAAGTCCTAGTGGGCTGTCAGCCCGTGTTTGACGTTCGCAGCGACCCGCCACAATTCGTGATGCAATTGGAAGCAGGAATGCGAGCGTTTTCCCAGAACCAGGTGGTGCCTGAACAACAGATTTCGTGTCTTTTACTTGCTTTGGCGTATAAAATTCAATGTGTGCGACGCTAGCTCAAACAAACTGCCCCCGCAACTACACGCTGCACCAGGATGCACACACCACATCCGACCAATTGAAACACAACCATTGTGCGATATACATCATACCTGTGCCAAAACATCATGACCAGACTCAGCTGCTGCCCATGCTTGTGTTTGAACAGCAGTTGGCTCAGGGAAACCGGAGGCAGCCATGTACTGGCGCAAAACTGGAGGCAGCGACAGAAGTTCTGGCGCCTCGCTAGTTGGCATGTGCTTCTTCTGATGAGAGCTAGAGTCTTCGTTAGAATTGGTTGCATCTCGTAACATGGGCACCGCTGTAGACATACGAACTCGACCAGCAGCGTAATCTGCTCGCTTAAGTTTCGATGCTGATAATTTATATGATTCATTCTCTAGACTGTAATTTGCAGAACTGCGTGTTTCTTGACGGGAAGCCGCCTGGGCGTGTTGAACCGGTGACTTGCCCTTTTCAAACGGGACCGTGGCACGCAGGCGTTGAGTCCGCTTACTGTCAAACTTTGTTGCATCAACACCGCTCGTATTATCATCTGCACACAAGACATTCGATGGAGACGAGACGCGTGCACGGCTTCATGATTATCCGACAGTTCAAGTTCAAACTGGAGATGCGTACCAATGGAAGCCCCGCAAAGAACGTCGTATTGGTCCGCTCCTCCGTTCATTTCATCATCACTCTCAACGCGGTCAGCATCTGTTACGGTAGGCTGGCCGAAGCAGACCCCGCTCCTCTTGCGGGGTGTACTTCTCGTCCTCGAACGCTGGCGAGTTCGCTTTTGACTCCTGTCTGTCATGTGCCCAAGTTTGGAAAAATACTAGGAACAAAGAAACTTCATTTCATCATTGATTGTAGTAACAGAGTATGATACGCAGCATTACAGTCACTACTTGCAGGTACGCATACAAGTAGAAATCCAAAAAGAATGATAAGTTGTCCAAGGGAATATGGGGGAAGGGAAATAGGTAAATATCAATGGGTAAAATGTCCTGTCTGCCAACTTGAATGCAGTGTCGCCTGAGCTGGTTTTCATTCCTTAGCGGCCAAAAATCATGATTTGATGCCTAGTAGCGAAAAAAGCATTCCTTTCCTTTCACCCCTGCTCGATGATAATCCTTATGCAACATTTATCACCAGAACAGTTAGCTGCTTTACAACACTTGTCTTGGGGAATCGACTTTGTCTAAAAGGCACAAACGTGTTACGTTCCCTCAGCGTGAACGTGGAATCAACTGCAAGGACATCCACACTCGCTTAAGACGCCTAATTAACACAGCATTCTGCAACTCAGGATTCACGTTCTGGGCGAGTTGAACTAGACGAACATGGATGCTGTGAAGCGGTTATTTGGTGGGGGAGGCAGAAAAGGTTTGTAACAACTGCTCGCGTTTTTTGCATGTGCTACTCGCATTTAAAATCTGTGAAGATGATCTATGCGCATCATTGTTTGTTCTGTAGCGCGGTGTTTCGTGCTCAAGCCCTGAACAAGTTATCGACTGCATGGATTTGCGACCTGTAATTCAATTTTTGCTACGCTAGTCTCTTTTGAAGTAGAGTGGGTTTGCTTCAGACTTTGAAATGTAGATTCTGGTAGAGAGCGCATACAACTGCCATCTCTGCACCACATGACAAGGATGATGTGCCGCGGTATCGCGCGTTAGCTGTTGAACATAGCTGCAACGTACTAGTGCACACTAAACAATACTTTTGTAATTCACTTCACTTGGTTGTTATTTTTCAGTAGTAATATCATACCACTGTGTTCGCCCCCGACGGAGCTTTCGTTGGATTTAGATTGCTTTGCTCACCAAATTTATCTCGGTATGGATATACTAGCTCCTCGTGTCAGATATGCGTTCGCAGCGCTAGTAACGGGCGCAGCGTCTTTCCGTGTTTTTCAGTCCAGGAGAGCAGCAGCAGAAGGTACGACACACGGGTCGTAACGGCGATCTAGTGCTTGATAATGAATAAAATATTGATTTTACACTTGATTGTATGTTCATAATTTGTTGAGAATGTGGGTTGCTGTAACGGTGGTAGTCAGAAATTGTGCGCTTCACATCTGTTTTGTCAACTGAATGAAGCATTTTTTGCTATAGCGGACAAAGCCTCTGCGGCTGAAGCGTCTGAGAAGGCTCTTGAAGATCTTCGGAACAGTTTGCAAGACAATGAGGCCAAACTGGCAGACCTTACGAGGAGGATGGAGAACACGACAAATGAAATTAAGCTACTGTTGCAAAAAGGTCAAAAGGAGAAGGCCAAAATAGTACTTAGGCGTAAGAAGATGTTGGAGAAAACTCAAGCTGCCGTGCAAAATGTATGGATTTACTGCACCGTCAAAGTATTACGGATCCACCCGGAATCGCAAACGAGCGGGTTGCTTGATTTCCAGCTGATTCAAACTCCAAATGAGCAATGCCATGTATTTGCAGAATGCAGACAGGGTTCAGGAGCAGATTCTAACTTTGGAAATGAGTCAGAACACCGCATTGACAGTATCAGCCCTAAAGCATGGCGCTGAAGCGGGCAAGGCTAACTTGAAGGCAAACAATATTGATAATGTGGATGATGTGCTCGATACCATTGCAGAACAAAATGACCAGATGAACGCGATCCAGGATGCGCTTGCTCAGAGCACTGTTGGCGTCGATGAAGACGAACTGGACGATGAGCTCAATGTATGATTCACCGTGAACGAAAATCCGAGCAAAATTCAATCATGTTTTCAACGGGAGTTTCGCCAGCTTGTTGACCCGTCATCAAGCATGGACAAGATCGCCGAAAATGATACGGGGGAAACGACAAGCCTTATACACTAGCCGGGCTCCTTACCCTACCTTACCACATCCTGTGTGCAGGAACTCATGGATATGCAAATAGATGAAAGCTTCGCCACAGTACCTGCGACAGCATTACCTCAACCAACTCAAACGCCAGCTCAAGTGCTTCCGGATGTCCCAACAGCCACTGCAGTTCCTAGCAAAAGCGCTGAAGATCTTGAGCTGGAGAAGCTGATGGCAGAAACCGGCATGACACCTGCTCAGTAACAGAATCTTGTGGGCTTGGAGTCATTCAGCAAAATCTAGAAGCATGCATCTACTCTGATTCTGGAGAAAAGCATCCAGATTTCAGGAAAATTGACACCAAGATGTGTACCAGTTTAGCCCCTCAACATCAGGATTTAGTGTTCAGTTCTTGATGCCTGCACTAGAGATGACACGCTGAACGGATGATAATGATTTTTGCCAGCTACTGAAGTTTGATGGTGAGCAATGGAGAGGGTCTTTGAAATTCTCCATCGGCACAAACTTAGTACCCCATGGTGTGAATTTAGGTTGCTTGAAACAGCTCATACCGTGGTTGTTATCACGTGAGAGAAGCTTACGTATGTGCCATGTTGAGTTTATTTTTACGTTTCAAAGGAAAAGTGAGAGGTACTTACAGGTTGAAGTTTACCAGCTTACACACAGAATTGGTGTTCAATCTGCTGTCAAAGCTCCGGTAGCTTTGCCACAATTGGTTGTATTCATTATCATTCCATGCACATGTTTAGATTATGTATCTCTTGACACATGATTGTACGACACATCTTCTTTTCATTACATGCTCATTTTATCAATTCCGATTCTTCTTCCATTCGCTCTATTACAACTCTGTTACGCTGAATCTGAGATCACTGGTCACGATGGAATTTCAGCATCTTAACTGCGACCTCAAGGCACACGACTTTAGGTTGCCTTGATTCTAGGGTAACTAGACATTTTCGATCCTTCCTCAGCCTGGGATTGTGCGAGGTTCTTCAGGCGTTTGAGTGGGGAGGGCGATTGATTTCCTTTCATATCGCTTTGGATTGCCACAACAAACTACACAACTGCAATTAAGTAGTACGGCTGCCACACCTCAGCGAAACTGTAGGAATCCTGCTCTCCTGTGGACGGAATATTCTCCTGAAGAACACGCATACAAACCGCATGCGCAACACGCGTTGACAACTTGGTGTATCTCACATGCATTCACTCAATAAACGAAGAGGAACACAGCTGCACATCACGACGAAATGAAACTGCTTGTTGAAATGGTCAAGTGCAGGCTGACGGGTCTGCTCGCTATTTTTTTGCAGCATAAGGGAAAAAGCTCATTTGTGTGAGCGGTAAAACCAAACTCTAACTGATAATTGTCCGCACGGGAAGTGAAAATGAGATAATGGTCGAGCGAACGCTTCAAATCCCCAAAGAACCAAGTTTACACACTCCAGTGAGTAAAATTCTGCTCAACGCACAGTGTCAGATTTCAGTGCCCAATGTGTCGGGGAGCAAACAATTAAGTTATAAAAGATGTTACATCAACCCGCTGAAGAATGCAAATATTGTTCAAATGCCACAGATATTTGCCAAGGATCATTACATGCACATAGTATCTTACTGTAACACGTAACTGTGCAAGCATTTAACAATCTAGAGCCTGTTCAAGGGCGTGATGCCAAGAAGCTTGAGACAAGCGGCCATAACAGAAGCAGTGCAATCACAAAGTAACAGCCTGGATTCCTCCTCCTTACTGCCAACGACTGTACACTCACTATAGAAGCTGTTGAAGAACTCAGACAACGCATACAAATACTCGGTTATCCGATTTGGCAGCAGCTCACTCAACGTATCATCAACTGCCTCAGGGAACTTCGCAATATGAAGAGCAAGCGCCACCTGCAGCAAACGTCGCTGATCAGCCTCACCAAATGTTTCTTCTTCACCATCCCAGACATTCCAGTACTGTGGATCATTCGATGAGTACTTAGAACCTCTTATTGCCATTAAAAAAGCCAATGAACTCACTGATGGCCTTCCACCGAGGCCAAGTCACAGCCGAGCTGAGGTATTCAGTGCAGAAGAATTTAGTTGATGCACTAGGAATGCAGGAAGGCTGAGTACCAGTGCAACAGTGTACATAATTTGAAAACGCTGTAATGATGCTTGTAATCACAAATTCATGCACATTCATGCAACAGCAGAGTTTATCGACATGTGCTTTGCATTGTTTGTAGAAGAAATCTGAGTGATAAGAGCCCACAATGAGTCAAAATCAGTCTGTCTTGAATCATGTCCGATTGTAGTGGTGCAAAGCATTGCGGGACGGAATAATCGAGTAAACACTGTAGGACCTAGGACTAACCCAGAAACAGTAGTTACACTCCAAAACTGACGAGTCTACTCTTTAGAGTCCAAAGTTCGTGTTCTCGATACGAGCGTTTGAAGCACTTAAATCACTCTGATGATATTGCGATACGGCCTAGTGTTGCTCTACTGCGCTGCAACGCAAGTGCAATAACTTGGAAACTTTATATGGACCGGATAATATCCACACGTTAACAGAAAAAAAAAATTATGTGACGGATCAGCTCAACCAACCTGGCTTCCTCGACCGAAAATTCAAGAAGATTTCGGGCCAGGACAGGCACAAACGGATCACCTTTCGTCCACAATAAACATTTGTACAAGACTAAGTATGTTAAATATCTGAAGAGAATCCGCCTGGAAAATCACGTGGGTCTCGTGTGCGACACCGGTGCAGCCACACCATGTTATAGAGAATATGCCTGAAACACAGGGCTACTGTCAACTGACGCCTGTCGAGGAAGAAATTTTAACAAATCATAAGTTTTGGGTTCATTAAATCTGAGAGCGGGTCAGGTACGGTCAAAATTGCAAGCTCCGGCGAACACTTGAAGTCTCACCATTCGATCGTAAACAAAATTGATGTTTTTGGCAAGAACAGTACGGTACAATTCGACTTCATGAAATGAAATAGGATGCTGGAAAACGAAGGTTCTTGTGGCTTGAACCCATGCTGGACGAGCAGGGAGCATCACACCTCTTGAGTGCAACCAAGCACAATGGTAGCAGTACGGGCGAGCTCAGAGACATCCTTGCCGCTCTTTCTAATGATCCCTTTGATACGAGCGTAAGAGTAGAGCAGATAGACGGCAGTATTGCCCTTCAGCTCCAGCATGGCTTTGAAAGAGAACTTGTAGTTGGTCAGCCTGGAGTTCTTCAGGTCCGCGTACTTAACAGCACCGTAACCCATGGCCGTAGCAACGGAGCTGATTTCATCTTCGTCAATGTCACCACCTGCTTCCTTTCGGCGTACGCGAAGAGTCTCCGCACACGTGTCGCGTGCCTCGTCTAGCAGCTCCACCAACCTGACATTCTGTAATCCACACAAACAAGTCCGCAAGGAAACTCAACAATCACAACAAACAAGACGCTGTGGCGCTGGAAAGTCGACCACGGGACATAGCACACGCTGTAAAAAGGCAGGCAGGTACATACGTCAGCAGCGCTGCGGGTCCTCAGGCGCTTTCCATCTTCACCCAAAACCAGCCCAAATCCAACGTGGTCGACTCGAGGGTACGCCTTTTCGTCTTTTGGCAGCCATCCAGCCATGCGTGCTGCCTTGAAGACCGCCTTGAAGTGCTGGGATTGGCCAACATCTGTCACATAAATGACCCAGTCCGCTTTTTCAGTGTTCAGGCGGTGATAAACTGCTGCCATATCCGTGCTGCACATGCCATAGAGCTTCTCTTGACCAGAAACAAAGAGCGCTGTGCCACATTAACAAAAATAAATGGCTGAATTCTGTCCAACTCCAAAAACGCCTCAAGGCGCTACCTGTGGATAGTCCTTCACAGCCCTTCCAGAGCCAGCTACCTCTGTAAGGTGCGACACCACACACCCCATGCATTGCACCTGTTCCCAAATCCGGAACCACACACAAAGCCCCGCTGTTGCGAGAGAATTAAGTTATCAGCACTTCAACATTCACCCGTAGAACTAGGCTCCATATTCCAAGGCACCCCTATAGCTCAGCTAGCTGTACATAACCCCAAAGTGTACCAGGGGAAATCCAGAATACACAGTTGAGGTAGTGTGTGGCTATATCGACTGTATCAGGCTATCAGGTGGGGAGATATGGCGGATATCTTTTTTGTTAGCTACGCGCAAGAAGACTGCAACCTGCTGCATCCTGTACGGGGCACGAGCCATTCCAATTCTGCAGCCAAGTTACATAGAGTTATCGCTCTACATGTTATTCAGCATTACTGAAGCTTGGTTAACCGATTCAGTTCCAGGATGATGGCCATTTGAATATTAGCGAAATTACACAAGCAGGTACTGTAACCAGACAAACAAAAAAATACCAAATAACAAATAGTTCTTCAAATAAGTAGTGCAAGGCATCCAATTCACTGACCATGAGCTAAGCTCTGCTGTAAACCAGTAGAAAAGCCACTCCACACGGCGGCACTGTTATGCCTTCAATCTCTCATGGTTTCTCCAACGTTAGAACATCAAAGGGATTTACTAGCAGTAAGTAAACCCAAGGAATTGAGGTACCCAAGGTGTCCCCCACTACCACTGTGGCACTCCATCATATTGGAGCCGACGCATGCCCAATCTACAGCCCAGCGTAGAGATGATGTATTTATATTATGGACAACGATCATAACAACCGCTGTAACGCGAGTTACTTTATTTCTATCTCCAAACTGCGTTGACCGTTTGAATGTTGAGCTCTCGAAAACGGTGGCTCTGTCTCACAAGACCTAGAAAACTTTGGAAACCTCAGTCCTTGCATCGCCATAGGAGGCATCACTACTCAAGCGCTGCGGCTGTAATTTGCTTTATCTCCCACATCAGGTGTAAACGAACTGCTCGCCGACTTAATGTGGCATCTATTTCACAGGTGCTTTCATATACGATAATTTGCACCTTCTCATAGGCGAAGATGTTACAAAGTGAGTCAAGTGCTTGTCAACACTTCAAACACTAGCTGCCGGAATGGTCGAATTTGAAAATTCACAACTCGTAACCGCGGGGTTTTCGCACGCGGTTTCTAATCGAGAACGAAGAATCTATTTACCAGCAGGTTCAGATTATGGACCCAACTCCAGCGTTAGTAATTTGTCCAATTTGGGATACTTTGCACATTATTATTTCGAGATGTATGAATAATCCGGCGGATTATCCTCGCGGAAAACGTAGTCACCAACCTCGTACGAGTTAGAGCTAAATCCACTGTGCTCTTGTTTTCCTACTTTCAGGTGAGCCTCTTCTAAGGAAAAAATATCTGGTCGATCATGAAGCTTCAACACGCAACAATGTAAAGAACGTGATGCTCCCGGTCTGCATCCAACCCAGTCTGATTTAAAAACTGAATCTGCGATGCGGAATGACTCGGAATTGGAACGCATTGGAATTGGAACGCCACTGAACCCAAGTACACGCACTGGCTGACGGCTACACTGCGGCTCTTGTATGGCATCCAATCATTACATAAACCAACAAACTTTTCAATAGTAAAGTGTACGAGTACGATTCATTGTGCTTGTGTGTTTCTCAGCTCGACTAGGTTGAGTATTCAGAGATCGAGGGCTCCATACCTTGCATAACCGAATCCACCATCGCTCTTTTGCACCATCAGCGGGGGAGAGTCTTTAGAATCTTCTGTCCAGACGACCTTGGCCCCTTCGCTCTCTTCTAGGATCCCTGCTTCACTGAGCTTCCCTACTGTGTCCGTCAAGAAGGGATTGTAGAAGCTCTCACCGCGCTCCTCCAACTGTACCCCAAGACGGTCATATATTTTCTTAAATTCTTTTCTAGAAGCTTCGCAAATGCGATTCCAGGCGCGCAGTGAGTCTTCGTCACCGGACTGCAGCTTGGTCACAGCTGCCCTAGACCTTGTCTTAAAATCCTCGTCCTCATCGAACCGTTTCTTTGACGCCCTGTACCAATATGGAGGTGGGACATGCTGAAACTAATACAACAAATCTGGTCACGGCATGCGGAGGTTCCCAGGCAGTGCAAGGTGCGAGACAAGTGCAACAAGTAATACTGAACCTGTGGTATCTCTGCAATAAAGCAAACAAAAAATTCACGCAAAAAAAATACATTGCTTCGCGCGCTACGATCCTCCCTTGAGGTCTTGGATGACTATATACTTCGTTCCGAAGGGCATATTCACATGTGACACGCACAGGCAACAACAACACCACAGTTATTCAAATGTCGCAGCCAAGAAATGTCCAAGGACTATGGATCGAGAATTTGATTTTCTGGACGCGAAATCAAGAATGATAGTTTCGTCGGACGTCGTGCACTGCCGAAACATATAGAACCCAGCGAGCAACGTTCAAACGACATGTGCGCTTCCAGGAGCAGCAGAACTATTCCCATTCTGTTGAGTTTGCCTAGAATCGGAAATGGTCAGAGTAGATGATCAGCTGATGCAGAGCCCAAACGTCATTCAGAGTGGTTGAATACCATACTTTTCTGACTATGAGGACGAGGCTGCACCTTACAATCTACGCTGATCGCGGGGAGGCCCTGCGGAGTGCGCATGGCAAAGTCCAGCTGCCTCTGTGGCCAGAACTGGTTGCAGCATTGTAGCTACATTGGTGGTAATATTGCAGGTACTAAGCTCAACCACCCGACCCAGGGCTCGATCGAAAATCGGATCGGCGGGTGTTCAGAGCACTCACCACGCATGGCTACTAGTGGAACAGTAGAGTGCGTTACGTGCGTGAAAGACAACTTTGTTAAGCAAGCTCACCTGCCACGAGATTCATTTCTAAACAAAGCCTTAGAAATTCATACTCCTGGGATGAGTCTAGTCTGCTCCTATATTCATCTACTATCTCTGAAGACATCTTGACTCGAATGGGCTTCAAATCAACACGGAAGGACCTGATTTTTTTTTCTTAACGATGCCATGATCATCAAGAATTCGATTCTACAACTTGTTAATGTCGTAGATCACAGATGAACTATTTTAGGATCACAAAATTTTCAATCGATGGCAATGCGCTATCGGTCACACGGAATCCAGCCTGAACTGGTCATCGGGACCATCTATCGGCAGGCTCGTTCCACCAAAACCACTACTGGATCGAGCATGCTATCGAGACGTCTATCCGACGCTACTTTGGGCGATCGGTTATGCATTCACAGGATGTATGATGGATCGGTAGAGCTCTGAACAGGCCCTAAGTACCACAGTCAGCCAATGAAAACACATCGTGACTTCGTGAAGTCAAGGTAACCAGAGCAAAAACAAGATCCTGGTCATACTCATTACTACACAACATGATAACCCAAGACCCAATAGACTTAGAAGATTCAGACTTTGATTGCTCGTATACAATGTACCAGTGACCTTGTAATTCCATTTAAATTGCCAGAGGTTAATAAGCAGCCAGAGCAGGAACAGCCCATACAGAAATGCTTCTCCTGTGCTACATTGAATATGAAAATGACTTGAGGCCAAAAAAGATGCATGTACTGATGAGATGTTACTGTGTTTCAACATCTGATGGCAAACACCACACGAAAACTGAACAAAAGCTTGAACGCGATGAGTTTGCCGTACATCATGCTGGGTGGCGCACTTGTACAATGCCATTAGATCAGATACACCAGCATCAGCGTCTGCATCCAAGCCACCTTCACGCTCCCGCATGAACTGAATAAGCATTCCGAATTGGGTTCCCCAATCACCAATATGGTTTAACCGAAGCACATCGGCTCCGCAGAGCTCAAGTGTATTACATATTGTGTCACCAATGATCGTCGAGCGTAAATGGCCTACGTGCATTTCCTTCGCTACATTTGGAGACGAAAAGTCCACGACGACACGCTGGTTGATCGTGGGGATAATCGACCGCACTCCGTCTGTGAGAATACCCTGTATATGTTTTGAGAGCCAGGGCCGCTGCAGCTTGATGTTAATGAACCCAGGTCCCGCCAATCTGTACAACAAAGTGGAAGCTCAGTGGAAGCTGCGTACCAACAAACAAAGCTGCTAACGGTACTGAATTCAAGTCCACGTGCAACCATGTGCGAGAAACAGACAAAACAACCAAATCTTGAATTATGGCGAGGAAATAGTATTAATTTGTACGCGTGAATGAACATGCCTCAGTCATAAAGGGTGATTCACGGGTTGGATCTGAATAGAAGCAAAATTAGGTCTTACGATGTTTCTCCGATGATTTCCGACGTAGCTAACTTGTCCAGTATAGCTTGAGCTACTACTCGTGGGTTCTTTGGTGCGCCTGGCATCCCCTTCATACTTCCAAATATACCCATAGCGTTGTTGCATTGATAATCTCCAAACTTTGGATTATTGCAGGGAACCAACGCAACATCGGTGGGAGCATCGGGAAATGCAGATTTTATGGCATTTGTAAACAGCCTTCGAAGCTCGCTACGGACGGAAGGCTCTGGAGACTCCGTGACTGCTGCTTGGGGAGCAATATCTGCGCCAGCTGTAGCGGTTGCTGCCATATTGCGATCTGCAGGGAAATTAGATAGGATTCAATAAAACAGTGTGTAGCCTGGATGATGTAGAGCTTCGCGCAGACGCTGCCTATAACAGTGCAGTGCAGCAAATGGAAAACGGAGCGCCAATGTGAATCGCTCTCTGCCAGCGTGGTCTGACAAAGCTCAACAAGCTGAGTATCAAGTTTCCAGTAAATACTGATACAAGCATCAATGCAGCTCCTGTGTTCTTGAGAGAGACTGTGAGTAGCGAACCGACCGACATGTAACCGTTTGCCGTGAACGGAAAAACAGACGGCACTTCTGGTAGAGACGCAGGTCGAGGCACACGATACGCTTGAAGGGTTCTCTTACCTGCGCAACAATTGTAAACTTCAGCAGCGCGATGTCTTGACTTGCACTTAATTCAAACCAGACATACGTAAGAAATACAAGTACACATGAATAGAGGAGTATACAAAAAATAACCCCGTGAAAAGGTTTATAGGAAACATAGGTATAGATAACATATTTTAGTTTCACTTCCATCCAAACACTTAGTACAAGTGCTGCGGTTCCTCCTCGTACTTTGCTACTCCATTTAGCCAATGAAGATCCAAAACTCTACGCCATTACTCCACAACATGTTCTCACCTGATATTTCACCAGCTTGACCATCCATCAAACCGTCGAGAATGGACAGTCCTTTGTCGATATGGGATGCCATGGTCTTGAGCAACAAAAAAGCTGTTCCACAAAGTGCAGGAAATATTTCGCGAGAGAATATGATCAGTACTATAGGGTAGGCAAGAAAGGGGCGACTAAACAGCTATACGAGCTCGCCTGAGTCGAAGCACACCAGAGGAGCCCCCGATTGTTAGTCCGCGCAGCATGTACAAATCTGGATTCCACTATTGCAGCATTACTAATATAAATACTTATAAATGTACCAGAACGCTGAAAGGCTCAAGTGCTCATTAAGTTCTTTCGTATTCAGCCGTAGTGCTGAAGTTCCAGAATGACCACATGTCAGATCGGAAGTAGCCAATGCAATTACTGGCGATTTGACAATATGCTTTTCCTTTGGAAATTCCCGTTATTATTCATACTTAATGGTGGCGCCGCCGAGGTTCTCTCACTTTCTATCAATCCTGTAGCGAAATTCGAGAAGCTGTGCACAAGTTGAGATCTGTTTCATTCCCTCTATAGTACGCTACTTATCAAGATCGTATAGTGGTACAGCTTTGATTCATACTTATACAATTTATGTTGGATTATTGGTCCGATATCTGGCTACAAACAACCGTGGGCAAACCGTTTGTCACAGCTGTTCAAGTTTCTCATCGAGTGTACCCTTACTATTGCATTCACCCAGAGCGAGTGGGTTCAAAGTGTAGGCGTCAGTCGTCAATAACTTTCACGACTGCCTCTAATACAGCCAAGCCAAGTAACGAGACACAGCAGCGAGTCCTTCGCGACATTGCACTTGCAGTGAAGCTGCACGGTAGCTACTCATATCAATCACATCATATCAATCACGTACAGTATGATAATTGTGGGCGATCTTCTTGTCTCAAACTACATCTTGCAAGTGGGATACAGCTGGCAAACTCTGCAGTAGCTCAGTCCAACAAAATAAACACAGCTTCATTCATCCGTCAATCTGTTGGATATGTGAAACACCACATGAGCTGGATAGGTTTTTGCCTCATGTACCACACTGCTTGTGCATTAAATTTAATTCGATTCTGACAAAAGGTGCATTCAAGTAAGCATCATCTCATGGTGGTATTGCATGGTAACAACATAGCAAAAAACTTCAATGCGGGAGGCTCAATGAGGATCGATGAGGATCCAATTCATTACCTGAATCTCCAAGCTTAGTACTCTCATATAATAGACACCCTTAGGGAATGCAACTTTAAAGCAGATACCATGAACCACTAATATGTATTCGCTTGAACAATTGATGTGAGTGCTTGCTTAATTACAATTAAGAGCTGGTACTCAGTAGATGAGCAGCCAGGCTTGTCACGTGTCTGGTTACCCTGGTTTAGAATTGAAAGACTAGCCTCTCAGATGATTTTAGTCTAGCCTAACTACACACAGAATGGTCAGCTCTTCTCTTCACATGTTCTTTCTTGGGAGAAGGGTAATCGGCAGTATATTTCATAGGTAAATTAGTGTCCTAATTGTGAAATGTGTATCCCAGGTCGGAGGCTACTCACCACACACTCCAACACAACACAACTCTGTATGCTGTGATCGACAACGCAGCAGTCAAAGCGTTTGAGGCATCGTTGTTGGCAACGTACTATAGATTAGGATGCTGGGATTTGAATATGTAAAGGCAGAATCTGCTGAGCATCCTGAGTTGATCCAATTTAGACAATTTTTCCTCAGGCTATCGTCTGAATCTGGTTTTACATCTTGGAAATAGTGTAACTCTCAACGGACCTGTACACCTATACAGCCACAAAAAGTTTGCCTGACACATTTTGCACCCATTCGAAGATATGCAATCCACACCCACACCATGTAGAGCATGTGAGACTTGTTTTGAGACAATTACAATAAGCGCGGGGGTATGAAAGGGATGTGTCTTGATGGCCTTGTCAAAGTGTGATACCCGAATGTTGAACACGGGCTACATTGCCCCCAACCATGTCACCAAATTTAGTGTGAGCAGAGTCTCAGTTATTAAACATTTAGGCTCAGACATAATCATTGTTTCGTGTGCAATGAGTTGGAAATTCTCAGTGTGTCAAATAGCCCTGGACCGGGATGGCATATTACAGTTAATGCTCTAATCCAGTTTGCATTCATCTGTACCACTCAACGGACTTGAATGCACAAGTTGACAGGATGTCACATGAGCTCTGGGTACTTGTTACAGCACATGAAAAAACAGTAAGCATTTCTGGTCTATGTGAGCAACCTTCAATCCTGCAGTATCGCACACTCTTCTAAAACAAGGTTCTTGCAACAGGTATCCACTGCAATTACTTCAAACCAGTGTGCGGGAATGGAGAGGTAGCCAACTGTGGTGTTCACTGTAGAATCCGCCTTGTGCATACCAAACTGAAAATTCTCTCAACTCTTCTTCTGCTCTTGTTGTAAGGCTCCAATGACTTGTACACTCACGGTGGAGCATAGGTTTACGTGGGGACATGTGCAGCAGCTGTGTTGTTAACACATTTTAGCCCCTCTCTCAGGAAGGTAAACATGAAACAATCGAAAGCTTGCTCTAGTATCTTGCATTCTTTTCAGCCATCACAAGAGGACAGCTGCAAAGCAATATTAGTTGCAAACTTCTCAAGCTTTCCTGAGCTTGCCATTCGTCACTGTAAACTACAATTGTGTGCAGTTTTGTTCCATTCATCTGTGGTTGTTTCTCATTCGCTTGGAATTGCGTGCAAGTGTTAAGTGCTCTGTAGCTACTGAGGCTCTTACCCTCTCAATACCTTGGTGTACTCGATCCTTAGATGAAGTGAAACCTTGGACAGCAATCACCCCCAATCTGGTGTGTTGCAGCTGGCTCAACACACTGGGCTTTACAAAGCCTTTGGGCTTTACAGAGCCTCAACCTTGGTTCCTTGTTCTCATCTGCTTATGAGGGATTAAACAGCGACTGTGGTTTCTCGACGGGGTCTTTGTATTGACCATACTGACTTGCAGAACACAGAGTGAATTGAAGTGAAAGCACCATGAAAGAAATGGTGGTGAGGGGTAGGTGTTTGCTTCGCAGGGTGGTAAGGTATGAAGAGAGTGACACGAAAGAATTCACTACAGTGGTGGTTGTGACAGTTTAATGAGAATGAGAAGATCTGACTGAAAGGCATGAACTTCAGCAAGGAGTGCGTGCTCTCTCGTGCAGTTGCATTCATACCTCAATTAGCTCATTCAGATGAGAGTTAAAGCAGCTTGAACAGGCTGTTGGTGCAGGAGATACAGTAGCTGTTAGAAACTGAGTAGCGATGTGCCAGTACCACGATGAGACATGGATACTGGCACCTGGCTCGTGTTGGAAAAGCGCCAAATCCATTTCGGACTTAATTGTCTGAAGATCTCTCATTGTCGGTTATATAGTGTACTCTTGAGTGACCTCGCACGCACTCTCAACAGGTCTTCTCACGCAGCGTGGCGCAAGATGCGCCAAGAAGTTCCAATAAAGGCGCTTTCCCTGCTCGCGACGATTATGCTGCGCTTCAGTCTAAGCTGATGATCGTCGGCCCCACGGTGTAGATCCACCAGGTTGCCAGGCTACGTTTCATCATTGCTGAGGACAGGTGACAGCTCCTTATTATACTGAGTTGTCATAGGATCTTTCACCCGATTTTCGAGTTTTCGGGTGTTCTGGGGGGAGTTTGGAGCTGAAATTTTGTGAGATGGTGCGTGACGTAGAGTGTATGGGGACGGCGGCGAGAACGGGAGGATCGGCGGCACGACCGTGAAGCTGTCGCGCGATTTGTGCGCGACATTGCGCGCGAAAGGTCGTTTTTGACGCCGTGTACGGCACGGTAAAGCATCCACAACCTGGCCGCGCGATGCTCGAAAAGATAGGTAATGGTCTCAATTACAACCGGCACATGTTTGTTCAAGGAACGCACGCGTGCACGAGTGATGCGGACCAGAATTCGCACGACGCGTCATGTGCGCTTCCGACTGCTGCTGGGCGTCAGCGCAAGCTTTCCCGAGTTTTCATGTCGCCATGGCTCTATCTTTCGAGGATGCGTTTGGAGAAAATGATAGGTTATTTTCTGCTTTTTGATATGGACTCTTTGAAATTTCGATTTTCGTCTTATTTTGCTCTCGGAAACCTCGACTCACGCGCCCACCCCTGTTTCACATCTTTCACATCGACAATGCATCAGAAGGTTGAATACACACCTTGTAAAGTACTGTTTTTCAACTGAGAACAACAGAAACCGTATTCTGAAGTTAGGAACTCCATCCCGGAAGGCGATGAGGGCGCATGAAGCGCGCACGATGCGCCTGGAGGCAACAACCCGGGGCTCACTCCCTAAATTACCACCTTCTCACGACCTTCCCCCCTGTGCACCGACCCCCCCGTGCCACCCCCGCCCCACACACCCCACACAAAAACTCTTCCCATACTACAGACACGTAAACGGGTCGCGCGAAGTGCGGCCCTGGTACTGAGTTACAATATCAGCTCCATTTATAGCTTCGACTTTGTCACACTCCTGGGCTCCTACGTGTTGTCCATTTCTCCCGCGACAATAATTCGTGGTGTATAAGCCATGGCTCATGCCGCGTCCATTTTTTACAAATGCAATTCAAGCAAATGCTATCTCGACGTGTTGGCCTTCACCGATCTGTAGCTGGGACCGATCTGGCCCAATTATGGCTCGATTATAAGCTTGGAAGAAATATAGCAATTAATTACTTTTTTTTTTTAATTGTGAATCTAGCTGTCTTGAGACTTATGGATCGTTTCGTGCTGTTGACATGCCGTAGTTGGCAATGTTCGGATTTGAAAATTTTGGCCCCATGTTCCGGTCTTCTCAAGAGCAACTTAAGGCACGGTACAACACAAACACTTTCCATAACATCTTAACATCGACATTTTTAATTTTGCAGGCGATTTATTCGTTTCGAATTGCAATGTTGATTCTAGAGATATCCGAAAATATCCCTTGCGGGCGTATGTTCTCACGGACTCGAATTGCAGCCCATGTTGCACCATCGCGCCAGAAGTGCTATCATAAGTTCATAATGGCTTATAATGTATCCTACATGAACGGTACCCGCTCTTACCATGTTCTCATACACTCCACTTGTTTTTAGCACGTCATTTCACAGAGCTTGTTATCAAATAAAAGGTAGCAGCATGCCAGGCGTTATGCATACTCATAATCTACTATAGGCTAATAGATTCGAGTTGTGGAAGTAGCTCAATGTACAGAAATGGTACTGGATCGGTGATGTACTATTCCCGCAGTTCTCGAAAATGAAACATAACACCACGTAGAAACGCACAGAGAACCGCTGTCGATGAAACGAAAGCCAAAAAGTAGAACTTTGAAAACTGCATATACTTGCGTGGCATGGGTTGAAACAGTAGCCCATGCTGTTCTACAATCGACGGGAACCTTTTTCGATTGGTGAATGCAACACGTCGAGATAGTATCATACCAAAGCACAAGCGGTTGACTCCACTGTAAAATTCTACTTATTAATTATAAGAGGGGACATGCGCTCCTTGTTGGAAGCCACACCCTAAACGTCTTGCAAGTGACCCCGACATAGCGCTGAAACATGTATCTCTTGCCCTCAATAATAGACACACGAATCTCTTTATACCGCATCCGCCTCGATTGATTTATGCCGTGTCCTCGATGTAAACATAAGCGTGGGTAAAAGCACTCTAGTATGCAAGACCGTTAGACAGAATGCTACCCAACAAGAAGCGGGAAAATAACAGCGCAGACTTTTGTACTAATCTTCAAGTCCCGGCATAGGAGCTCAGGCGAAGATCCTAGTTAAGTAATGAAAGCCTCTAAGGAAGGCAGCTTGGTATCTCGGGGCAAGGGAAGCTGCCAGTTCGCGCGGAATGCGGGGTTGGAACGCCTCTTTCGCGAGGGGATTTCGTGAAAGCTCCCTACGCTGGTACTTGCTTGTGGCATGCGTTGTTATCTATTTTGACAGGATCCCACCGTTCCATTGGTTCCTGCTTGAAATCATAGATGCAATTACACGCTTTTCAAGCTGTAGTGGTGTCTATGATATCACCCTGTAATCTAATAGCGACGTATGCTATTTGTAGGAATTCCGTTCGTAGTTAAATCCTGGGGGTTGTGCATTTCATAATGTATGAGGTAACTTCCCAAGCGTACTTTTTACGGTAACAAGCGTAGGCTATAGCCGGCTAGCCAAGGACACTATGCATGAGAATGGCGCGCATGTTACCAGTTGTACAATTTTCGGGTATTGTATGAATCTGTCATTAATCATTTTGAGTCATCGGAAGATGTCCCACCAGTTGCAATCATATTATAAGGGAAGAACGAGCCCAATGTCTTCACCAGCAGTGCTTCTCGGTGAATGCAAACAGTAACTGTGCTTTTTGGACTACACGCTCCCAGCTTCCCTTCACCTTCCATCCCGCAATGCCGTTTGATAGGAGCAGATTTATTGGGGCCATCAAATCGGCATTTGGAAGAAGAAGGTGCTCCACTTGTCTGTACATAGTTGAGTTATAACCGTCTTTTCGCAGTGCTCAACGCTTCAGCCAGTCGAGTGTGCCAGCTCGCAAACTCCTTCTGTATCAAACGAGACTGGGTTAAACATCTTAACTGGCGGCACATTGTTGTGCTCCTATTCGGTGATCTCGCGGAACAGCCTAATTCAATTTCAATTTTGAATGGGAATAGTCATAGTAACCGCTGTAAGCGGGAAGTCTATGATTCGTCTCAAGTTAAATTGAAAATTTGGTTAGTTTCACCCTCAGAGTAAAGAGGGACTTGCAGGGACTCTGCAAGTAAGGCTCACGATGACGAGTCACCTATCGTTGCGAAACACAGCCATTGTGAGCTCATTGGTGCAACAGATACCCATGCGATTGTCGAAACAAAATCCTTAGAAATCCCTGTGGTAAGGTGCATGCGGTACCGCATCAAGGGCAACAGAGTCAGCCGGCCACAAGACCGGTTGTCAACGTGCTACAGGGAAAGTCTGGGAGGGGTTACGTGAACGCTGAGATGTTCAGTCAAGAGGAGCGAGAGGAAGTTAAAAATGTTGAAAACGCGCGAATAATACCCTTTGGGACAAGGCACATACGCAGCATCGACAAATCAAAGGGGATCCTCATGGTATCTCCTTTTCTCCCAGACAGCTTAAAGAATTGCGACTGGTAAGTCAAGAATGCGAACCGTTAAAATGCTTGGACTGAAAAGGAAGTAGAGTTTCATCACCAGCTCAGCTGCAGGTGCATGTCTAGCTTCCCTATCGTCACCAGCCTGTACAGCACCAAAACATCCAAAGTTTATCATGTTCGCCACAAAATAACTGGAACAGACATCGCCATAAAATGTTATCCTAAGGATCGTATGGTTGATCTCCAGAAGATTCAAGCAGCCCGGGAAACGTGGTTTCACTCACGTCTTTACCATCCAAACATTATCAGCTTGTATGCTGCATGGATAGAGAAGGATAGAATTTGTCTTGCAATTGAGTTTGCTCCAATTGGAAGTGCATTTCGGAAGCTGCGTAAAGATGGGAGATTTTCAGAGCAAGTGTCCGCCAAGTACATTCTCTTCCCTATATTATGTGCACTTCAGTTTCTACACAAGCTTGGCCTCATTCACCGTGACATCAAACCTGAAAACATTCTGCTTACAAGTGATGGGTGCAAGCTTGCCGACCTTGGGCTTGTCATCAATCACAAGGAAGAAGTAGCAAACACTTGCCTAGGGACATTTGACTACATGGTGCGAACTTGCTAGAATATGGCAGACCAAGCAAAGCCCAATGTACATCTAAAAAATATAATTTGGGAATAGGCCAAGAACATGTGGGCTTTTATTCAACAAGAATTGTTTCTTCATTCAGCTTTCAACCTTACAGCACCTTTCAGGGAGTTTCGGTTGAGATGAGGTTCAGTTTGTGTTCTATCTGTCATGCGACAAATGCAATCAACCATCAGCAGTCAACTTCAGGCACCTGAGCTATTTAGACTTCCCCGTAAATCACACCCCATGCAATTCAAAGACGAACCAGATGCTAAGGCTTGTGATGAAAAGGTGGATGTGTGGGCAGTCGGAGTTTTGTGCTACGAACTGTTGTTTGGACGGGCACCATTTGCTGCCAGTACTCCAGTGGCCACCATGAACAACATTATGCGAGGATTTAAGGTTCATGTTCCAACTCTGGACAAAGTGCGTCTTCTCAAGAATTGATACCTCGCTAGAGTAACATGATTCAATGGTAACTGCATTCCATTGTACAAGTGAGTACGATCTGACTGTAGAGTGTTCCTGTGTCTCAAGAGTGCGAGCATTTTATGGAACAGTGCCTTCTGCAATCACCTTGTGATCGCCCTTCTGTGGAGGATTTGCTGCACCACCCCTGGATGAGAATGCACTGCAAGCGGAGGCAACATCAGGAGCAACGGGTTCAGGATATGGCAGCTGAAATAGTCTCCGAGGAACCAAATCAATGGAATGATACGCTTCAGGCTCTTGGTGGGATATGTTCTCACCAGAACAGGAAGAGAACACTGAACCCTGCGACCGCAGCACATGTGGACACAGAATCTGTCTGAGTACCCGATTACGAAGCCTTTCCCAATTAATAAAAAGCAGATTTCATACTTCATCAGTATTAAACTAGCATGTTTTCTGTGCTATCCTTGTGATCATAAGCTCGGCAGGATTGGGATTGACTATAGCTGCGTCCATAGATTGTATTGACTCTCTCTGGATTTTTGCAGAGATCGATTGCATCACACTGCATCTTCGGCCCTTCGTACATGTGGGGGTGTGGATGAAAGAATAAATGTCTAGTAGCGGTTGTTCTCTGTTCTGTAAGCCGAAACACTGGTACAAAACACGGGAAGCAACCATAGACAATGAAGTCATAGGGCTTGACCACATCACATCCCAGAGACTCAGACGAAACGGATCAAACTCGAGTATAACTATTTCGCTTGAAGGGTTGATTTGAGCATGCTGTAGATGATAGGAACTCAAGTTACAGCTCAGCCAGAAGCTTGTAGAGTGAGATCACTTCAGACAGCGTTTCGCGCAGATACGAGTACCCGAATTTGAAGAAACATTCCTCGAATTAACGTCAAAGCCCTTGAGGACCTAATTAAATGTGAACCATAGTAAGAATATCAATACCATGATGAGCATCACAATGATTCCCATCTGGGTGCAAAAGTTCATTTTCTTTAGGACATCTTGCAGTCTATGTGTAGCAGCCTGCATTCTATGCATTACTCCTTCCGTGTCTCTATCCAAATTCTCAATCAGTGGCTCCTGCTCCTGCAAGCGTGACAAAGTGCAAGACAACTTTCTGACTTGACAACTCTAGTCAGAACTCAAAAGTGACAGATTTCTTACCCGAAGTTCATGCATCATTCCCAGTCCTAAATCAGCTACTCTCGCAGCCGCGGCATGGATTTTGTCCAGCGCAACGTCCTGTTGCGCCAGTGCGTACTCTTGTTGCTGTCTGGCCAAGTCTACGTCCCCTTGAAGCTCCGCGTTTGCAGGGATAGCGACAGATGTGAATCCCTGTTCGGCATCGTTCAAGACCTTCTGCATTTGACGGACGTGCTGCGAGGTGTCCTGAACCCATTGCCTTCTGCACACAGAGAAATCATGTTTCTGCGCCTCGCGATGGGGAACAACTTGTGAATACGACATGTAAATATTTCCTGCGAGCTTGGGGTGGATGTACCGCTGATGTACTTCTCTGATGGTGATGTTGAAGCGAGATGGGTCCGACTCAGCCCTATCAACGGTTTTGGTCATTGTTTGCAGTGTTCGCGAGACATTCTTGAGTGCGTTTCCTATTTCGTCACCCAATCCTAGCTTCTGAGGGTGAGAAAGCGGCATCACCGTCCACCTGCAATCGTGAAAACTGTCCACCGCAAGTGAAATCAGCATCGTCACATTGGGCATTGGTTTGAAGCTCAAGAACGGAGGTTCTCATTAAGGTGCAATACTTAAACGTGTAAAGTTGAATACACGCTGATTCAGCAACGAAGCACGCTTAAGCAAATGAGACCCATAGCCTAATCATTGCAAGCCTTTGTGCTGACCAATGCTCATCAATATCGCACCGTGTATAGTCTTGTTGAAGTTTCTGGACTTTGTCTTGAACATTTTGTTTCGCAAGAAGGAAGGGGTCAGAATTGCGGGTTGGAGAGTTCGCCATAGCACCAAGAGCAAGGTACTGATGTGCTATCAACGAGTTTATGACACCAAGTACTCTAAAATTGTACAAATAATAATCTCTTGAAAAAGATGCTAGCACCGCAGTATTTTCAACGGGTGCCTGTAGATCTTCCTGGGTATATCCGGTGACACCAAAGTAGCCAAGCGCTCCGTCCACCGGGCCAGTACTTATAATGTAGCTTTAATCTCGAGGCACTAGAGCATCACACGTTACTACCGAGAATGGAGCTTTGGTACCATAATAAAACTTCTGGTTCCGACCAGTACACGCTCAGCTTCTTTCTGGTTGAAGCCTGTGGTGAACACAATTTGCGTGAAGTTGTAACATGATGATCAACACAGCATCACCGTACGCGGATAAAAGTCTCTTCAACAATCAGGTAGTTTGTACTCAGTGATAGACATCCGATTGTCAATCACGTATTACGCTATCTGTAAGTTTTCTAAGGACGAGTCCGGTGAAAAAATCCTGTGTACCTATGAGAGCAGTAGGACGGCACAATTTTCTGTACTAACATCTGAGAATGATCTGTTCGAATGAAATGTGGCGTAAATCGTCAATGTAGCTGCCAGTGAGCTATTATCAGTGTCGAGTGTTTTTGGAAACGGCATACTGGTCCGCAGAATAGAACATTCAGGAAGAGTTAAAGACTATCGTGCAATGCGTCAGGGTTCGTTCCCAGGGACGTCCTACGAAATCTGGGAGCAAATCTGGTGCCAGAAGGATCGCTTAAGTCTTGCAAACATTTATGCTTGGGACAGTAGCGAGGGTTGTTGCGGTTGGTTCCGTAGTGCATGTTTCAAGCGAGCAAGACAACATCATGTGGATATATCGAGCGCACTACTTTTCTCTTCCTTTGCATCCCCACCTGACGTAGGACTTGTATTGCGCTGTTCGTAGTGGGGAAGGGGCATACTCACATAGTTGTTAACGTTAGCCCTGGAGAACGCGAAATCATGGATACTCTTCTCAATGTTAGCCAAGCGACCATACAAACATGTTGCTACGGCATCTACTGTTGAACCAGGATACAAGAAACTAAATTGAAAGTACGTGTGTGTGCAATCCTCGTAGGATAGAAAGATGTCTTGGCAAGGTGAGATTGGGGCAGCTGCTTTAACCAACATGGACCCGATCCCAGGTACATCGTACTCGGTAACTTGATTCTTTCAGAAGTAAGTGTAACAACGTGCTGAAAAAGTATGGTGGAATCTATTGTTGCATACCCCGAGCCCTTTACTTAAGCGAGCGTGATTTCTTCTTTGTCTATGAGCTTGAGTTGTGTACTGCTCAACGATTGAGCACCTAATGTCCTGGCCAAATCCTCGAGCAGAACACCGGTATTTATACACACTGATCTTTCGTACAGCTATGGATACAGCTACTTCCTCTGCGAAATACCCAGGAAGTGTGACTCATGATCTGTGTAGCCTGTGAATGCTGGCCTCATCGAAATCTTCGGGTATGAGCATACTCACCGCGTTCTTTCTCAGTTTACTGAGAGGTTAAGTTGAAATGACAGATTTTTCATCCTGTTGTCCTCATAATTTCTTTGTTGATCTTTACGAGTTGCTGTGTAGCTAACCTGACCATCTGTGTATGAATGGTATACATATTACCATTCGTCTGAGACACAGAAATATCCTCCATATTATTTGCTACGCGTGATATGGTGCTATAATTGTCCCAGCTAGGGTCCGCTGCAACTTTGAAACTTGTCATGTGTCTTCCAATTTGTTGTGACAGCGTCTGCAAGCTGCTGGATGAAACTGCCTTCAGTGAAAGTCTGCGATGGATGTTAATATCTATGTGTTTAGTAAATCCTGGAAGAAGGTGCAAGGTAACTTGAGGTAAGATACTGAACATGTCATATTTAATAGCTAGACAAAGCCAGCTTTTGTATCAGTGCAAGTTACTATCATTTCGTTTTCATGCCGTTTAAGAGCGGCTGCACTATGGCCTACTCTGCTTTATCTCCTTGACTTAGTAGCTTGCTTGCTGCCTTTTCATTGCATGATATATCGAATGTACAGCTATGCGATTTTGGCTCCACTTCCTTGTCGATGTCATTATGTTTGATAGCATAATCAAATCAGAGTAGCGTGTTGACGTTGGA
>JAULKQ010037845.1:0-28325 GCA_032356285.1 Smithsoniella earleae | reverse complement strand
CAATGTGACTCCCAGGCGTTGCCACCAGCCATGAAGGTGCAGCGTTGTTCGAACTATCAGGCAATTTTTCCCAGTGGACACTCTGTGACATTCAAAAGTTGATGGAGCTGTTCCTGAAACTGTCGGGGATTCGAGTTCACATGATCTCCTTGCCTAATGAATCTGTGGCGTCTACTGCTATGTTGGGTTCAGTGGTACTCCACCTTGTCTCTGAATCACTAACTCATCATGTGGCAATACTTTCTTCTTCTGTCCATACTAGACACGCAAAAATAAAAAAGTTGCACAAGGAAACTGGCCATGCTCCATTGACCTTTCACATGAAGGCTATTCTGTGCTATCTAGGCTTACTAATGCTGAATGGCATACAGTAAAATTGCTGAAACTTGCTTGAAATGAGTCCAACACTCAACGGATCCTGTAGAACTGCCATGTAGCGGTTACTGATAGAGAAATGAGACATAACCATTACAGTTGAGATGCAATTCCTTATCTTCGTACTTACCTATCACAGGCACAAAAACTTGAGATCAGATTACTAGTGGACTTGCCCTACACGTGCAACTGGCTGTGAAAATTAGAATGACCATATAGAGTGGCGAACGTGCATTGTTCCAAGATATTTATAGCGGTTGCTATGTTCCTGTCTTGCACGCGTTTATACACCTGATACCATGTCCGTGAGATATTGTGCGTATCACGGCGGCAAACTTCTCGCTCCCAATCGAATGAACAAGGAAGAGGTGCATGCGGGGCACTACGGTTCTAAATGGTTCACTGGTGAAAGACGGCAAGTAAGGCAACAAGGAAATCTGTTGCGCTGATACGAGTTGGTTTCATTTCTTGGAGACAACATTCGACATGAAAAAAAACCTGTGCCGAACTATCTTGCGACGACTTCCGCCTACGGGTACACCTAGAGACAATGGTGCACTACTTAGAACAGCGCAAAACTGACCATAGTGATCCCGCTTATAGCTGTCTTTGGGAGGGAAGCAGAAAATAAGGGAGTGCAAACGTAAATCAGCATACTGTCACTACACTGTAGTTCTGTTACGAAGTAGCCAAACCCACACGCGGGTGCACGATTCCACATTATGATAAAACAAGCTTGAGCACGACAAGTTGATTAGGTGACCTTCAAGTTCAAGGCAAGTGTATTAGATACGTGCAATAGTGTGTTTCGGTTCCCAAGATCATGACATGGCCATGCATTGGTGCGAAAAAAGGTTCCAAAACCCCTTTGAAACAGACAGAAATAAGCACATGGAAGAGTCCAACCAGCTCAAGATGTATTTGTGATGGACAGGTATGTTGTGAAATTGCCCTCCTGTTGGTGCTACCGAGATGATGCAAGGCCCACTTTGACCTGTAGCAGTAGTCACAATCCTAAATAAAGAATGGTATCATTTCTCTGTTCAAATCATATCATAATGTCTATTGAAAATGAAGGAAAACTAGTAGCTTTCACACAATTGGTGCAAGTTCGATTTGCAATGAAGAATACTAACAGCACATTAGAGCACAAATGAAAGCTTGACCCAAAGGGCGTGTGAATGAGGTATGCAACTGGTCAGCACTATGGTGCACTGAGACAATCCAGGACAGATGTGAACATATCTACTTTCCTCATCATGCTGTCATTGTCTGAGTGTTGATTCAAAGCCTTGACATATCAGCGCCTTGGCTTGCACTGCAATGTAATCGAATAGAATTAGTTTACTTACCTGGATAGTGTGATACTTGCCCACGTGCATCTGTAGGATCCCAAAAATCACCATCATCAGTTCTGAAGACATAGTATTTGCAGTTTTCGGCCACTTCAGCTTTTTGGAGCAGCTGCATGACAGTACGTAATGTGAAGGCAAGTATACCAAGCACCCTCATGACGGCAGCTCTTACAATACCGTATTGACAAGCATCTCCGCGGGGCTCCGAGAGCAATATTACCAATCAAAATAAAAAAGGATTAGTCCCTCACACCTCTGCAGGTTTTCGGAGAATGCCAGGATACCTTCCCAACACCGTGCCTTCTTCAATTCGACGAGTTGCAAATACTCCGCGACCGCTGACTGGTGAGTCCTCCACCTTTAGTGAACCAATGCTCCATCCTACAGGGCGCCCGCTCCACAGGAATACCGCCGTGAAGGTGAGAGCCATGAAGCTCTGTGGCACTATGGTCTCCGTATCCGGTAACAGGCTGGCGCTAACAATGGCCTTACGACCCCGTGACCCATTGGCTCGCTTTAAAATTTGGGGGGTGGTAAAATATCGTTTACCTTTCAGTATCTCCTGCTGCATCAGAAAAGGATGCCGCTTGCCAACCTAACTCCACGGGAGAACCAGGCCTTGCAGCTGGTTTGAATAGATGAGAGGCCGGTCTGACAAAATAAAATACGTCACTTCTTGTGTCGAATATTGCGGTGTACCAGGTTATTTTCAGCGCCGGGACTCAGAAACAGTTGCAAGAGAATTGTCTCCAAGCCTTGCTTGTATCCCCGACAAGGGCAGGAACAGTTGGGTTTAGATATGAAAGGTGAACTTTGCTTCTTTTACTTCACTCTATCTCAAAGTGAAAAAGTACCAACGGATGTATCAAGTGGAACATAAACCAAGATGTGCACACTATAGTTCTGTAAGCAAGTAACGGATGTAATTTTAAGCAAAGCTAAGTTGCAACAAGTTTTCACATGAAGAGACTGCATCAACTTTCTGTGCAAAGAGCGCTCGTCGATATCAGGTACTCAATGTAAGCCACAGGTACATTTGTAGTACGTTCGTCTGTACAATGCATCACGATAAACGATGTTAAGTATACCCTTCATTTCAGACCCAATTAAGCATGAACTTGGGTACAAGCTGTGACGTACATCATGGCCCCTGGCGTACATGTACGTCGTTCATGCTCTGCGCAACGTGATTTGAATACACTGTCACGTGATATCCGGCGCGGTATCGGGTACCCCGGCTACAGTAGGCATTCAATGCAATAGTTCAAGTGTTTGATTATCTAGCTCGGTATAATGATTTCGTCAACAAGAAGAGGTAACAATTATGATTGTATGCCGAGGCGTTTTTGGATGCACGGGTAGCTTCATGGCATAGAATTTGTATTCGGAAGCTTTCCTGACACTTCGCTGGGCTCATCAGGAAGGACGAGGGTTGCGGAAGGAGATAAACTATATTATCACCAGTGACTTGTTAGTTGTAATGGCGAGTTTTCCTCTGTTCATAACGCACCTAAATGAAAATCGACATGACCCTTCTGAACCGAGAACGGGGCCTGCACTTCTCCGACGGCACTCAATGCACCTCGCTATAAAAGCGCGAGATCGACCATCAAGCACTGCACGGGTCATTCAATGTGGATGCAAAGTTGAATCAGCGAAAGATAGCGTGTGTCTTCAGCCATCTCTGGAGCTCTTCAACTTATGATACTGGCAAACCAGTACATGAAGCATTCTGCCTTGCGCCATCCATACACTGAGAACGATAATGTTATAGGAATTTCTTCAGCGGGCGGAATCCCTTTTGAAAGAGAACCCGAAAGCGATGCGAGCAGTGAAGAGAATGGATGAGGCCGCAGCAAAGGTGCCCATACTCCGCCAACATGATTACCGCGTGTTTCTCAAGATTCATTTAATTTCATTTTGAAGGTTGAAAGCATTCGCGAAAGACAGATGCAACTAGATCAAGAGGTCAGGGCGTCCGCTGTCGAGGCAACCAAGGCAAAGGAAGAGAGAATCCAGCAGGCCCTGGAGAAGGTGTGGTACCGAAACGTCCTTATGGGCACATTGGTAAAGAGGCATCGCTCGAGTAACTCAAAGCTACGTATGATGGAGCACCGCGGGTTTGATTTGATGTAGCAACTGACGATTGGAACGTGGTTTTTTTCATCAGCTTCTATTCTCCCTCCCAAGTATTTATGAATGTCGATCACTCAGTCTGCAGGTCTCCTCGTTAGAGACACAAGCTGCAGAAAATGCTGTTGCTGCAGCCCAGTTGGAGACTGAGCTATTGCAGTGCGAGAAGGAAGCAATGAAGCTTGAGCTAGAGAGCGTAAGTTCGCCTATTGATAGAATAAACATTGTGGTGGGGCCGATGTGCCTTATAAAATATGAAGGACACTTACGATTCCGTGCCCTCTGTTTTCACAGTGTTTGGTGTGCTTGTATTCCAGTTATATTTTTTTGGAACACATCGTAGCAACGCAGAGCTAACCACTGAAGCTGTAGCTGCACATTTGCAGAATTTTCAGCGGATAGAATCGGGAAAAGCGGCTGTCACTGCAGCTGCGGGGGGTGCCGTTGGATGGGCTCCTCCAGCCATTATCGGTTCGGGGACTACGCAAAATTTGATACTTTCGGGGGGCTCTGTCTTCATCATTTGTGCTCTTTTTGGAGTACTATATCGCTACGTGGTCTCCAGCGACCCCAACGATCCGCAGTTGAAGGGAGGAGCGGTTGCAGCATTCGGTCTCGCGCGGGGTCTCTCACTTGCACAAGCTTTCTTGTCAAACTCTGACTCACTTACGATTGAAGCTCTAGCAAGCGCAGCTCTACTTGTTGGCCAGAGCATGTTGACGTTTGCTTTCGCAGCATTGGCTCTGGAGAGTGCAATGTCTAGAGGGGCCCTTGATAGGGTTCCCACTAAATCATAGCATCATCGCCTTTGTAACCACCTGGGACCCATTTTCATTGTTTGGTATCTTGAGTCTTTCGTTGCCCTAGGTTCCCTGGCATCTTGCTGCTCTCTTTCTCAGCAACATCCCTTCCTTATCCGTATCTGACATTCAAAAGCTCTATCCACTTCTATGGTATTGATTGAAAAGTCTTAGTGTACTAGATGAAGTAACAAGCTACAGATATGGAAAATTCCATACACTCTACTTCTCGTGTTAGCTATCAAAGCAACAATAACTACCAAAATGTACATTGATAATGAGATATGATGTGAAGGATGAGATTCAGTGCCAGTGGCAACTTGCCCTGTAGCACCACTGATATCCATCATTCACTGATCTCACTTGCACCTTCTTCAAAGTAACAGAGAGCATCAAGAGCGAATTCTTAACATCAGTGCAACACTTGAGTGTAATCCCATAACAGTGCACAATGATCGAGCAGTAAAAAGGACGAGGTTGACTACATACTCCAATTTTTCCAACAAAAGACTTTAACATCGCTTGACCACTCTTCAGCTCCGATAGATATGGAACAGGCGTTGTGCTCAAAAATCACTGAAGCACCAGATCCATACGTATTCTGATGAACATCGCTGAGTTGCAGATTCCTCATTCAAGCACTTCACAAAAGAGCTTTGTGCTTGAAAAGACGAGAAAACAGTTGAATACCAGCACATGAGCGCAGAAAAATCCATTCCCTTGAAAGTGACATGTGTGTCCAGAGGCATCATTACAAGATGTGCCAGATTCCAGTACATTAGTCACAAACAAGATAGATCATTCCTAACGAGGTTCATTGTGGTATAATGTGCGAGACTACTTCGCATCTGTGAAGTCATGTCTATTTTCAGTCAATAGAGTTCACATGATGGAACAACTGTAACCTAGCTGCAGAACACAACTCCTAATCCCTACATACTGATGCATGGAAGTTCTGAACATTAAGATGAGGCACTTAATCAAGTGAACCTGTATCCCTGGCAGGTACCTAATCTGTTCAGCCCTCAATTCACAGCAGTGACTCATACATGCTTGACATTTTTTGTACAGTATCACTGAGTAGACTCAATACACTAAGCACGTCAGAGAGTTGCAATGAGAAGTTTTAGAGAGTTCTCAACTGTCTGAAGTTTCACACTCTCGGCCAAAGTGTAAGATAATGCACCAAAGAAAAGGAGTGCGCCAATCCCATGACGACCCATGATGCTATCTGTTCTATTTTTCTCTGCTGTGTAGCTGGGCTAGCTTTGAATAATAAGCCTGCATCAAAGATCCTCATTCCAGGGCCACCGTGGGGCCGACGGTAAGAAATCTGAGGTACATACAACGGAGGTGTCCAAAGGTACCTTGTGGGGTACGCTGTAACCTTGTCAAAAAAATCCCATACTAACAAGTCGGTTGTGGCTACATGTACATTGTATTTTAGAACATGAATTACCAAGTCAGCCTCCTCCACCAATGTGCTTGAACACCTGATCGCAGATTCAAACTGCAACATGCAAGGAAGTACTTGCACATCATACTCCACGCACTATTTGATACATGTGTTACACACAGCACCCAATCGAGCATCACCCAGTATGCTGCTCATCACGGAGTTGTGCTGTCCAGGGGCTACAAAACGCAGTCAGTGGCCACAGATTTTCCCATCTCAGTGAGCAACCTATGGGGCGACATTCTCAAACAGTATATTTCACGCTTACAACTTCAGTAATACCAGGCGCTGAATCGTGTTACACAGGTTTGGAGTGGCCGCTACGAAACCTGGATCACTCTAGGAAAGTGTAAAACAACAATCAGCTTTCACGATACGACTACCAGGCAGCCCTCCACCATGCGCTGAAGGTCAAGAAGCGCATTCAGCTTGAACTGGAATTTTGCAGCAAGCTTGTCTAAATTGCTGGCAGGCAGCACCCGCGGGAGGCGGTTTTCGCCACACTCAGGGCATTGCGGCTCATCCACAGCAATGCAGCATCGGCAGAAGCAATGGCCGCTCGGGCACACTATCACAGGGTCCCTCAAAATCGACAAGCACTGTAGACAGCTGTAGTTGCTCTCCAGCGATCGCTCAACATGCACCTGTGTACAGCTGTTTCTCAGCCTTTTCAACCCGAACACAATCTGTAAGACAGATTAGAAGCTGTCCCACCAGTTTGTCAACAATGGCACGAAGTGTCCGCTCCTGCACGCTCACACTGGGCAGCACCAGCTTCGTCTGGTGCTGGGGTGGCTGGGAGCATTGAGACCGGCAGGCCTCTGCAAGGTGGGTGAAGTACGCTTTAAGCTCTGTTATGGCTTCATCCATTTCTCTTACATCTGACATTACCATTCTACTTGCCTCAAGGTCGCCTATTCCATCACCTAATACACCCGCCTGCACACCAGCTCTACAGATCTAGCCCATGGTCTCTGGCTGCATATGACATAACAAAGCAATGTCTAGACGAGTGCAAGTTACTCACTCGCCGAAGGTGATTTTCCAATAACACAAGGTGGTCTGGTAGCTGCTGGAAGGCAGTTACACCACCAAGGAGGGCTGATTTAAGGGCACTGTTGCGTTCTTCGGCCTTAGCAAGAAGAGCATTGCGCTCAGCTAGCTTGAGCTGGTGCTGGCGAGACACCACAGTCAGCTGGCCTTCCATCTGGCGCTTCTCAACAGCAGCATGCTGCTGCTGCTGGTGAACCTGGACTAGCAGCTCTTCATTCGCCTTTCTGTGTTGACTCCGCTCAGATTCCATCCTCTGCTGCCAGCATGCTTCATGGTCGTGTGCAGTCCTCCGCAGCGCTGCCACTTCGCCCTGCAGGCACTCCACTCTGCCAGAGAGCTGCAGGTTCGCCCCGTCCAACTGCTCTTGGTGCCTACAACCACGTACACCTCCGTGCTGACACCGTCTCCTGTTTCTTTCGTACAAGCCTGTAAAGTTACAAACCTTGACACCAGTTGCTTTACAGCTTGCTCGTGCTGCAGTGCAGCATGCTCAGATTTCCGCTCAGCTGAACGTAGTCGCTCCTGTAGATCTTTAATGACGCAGGCTGCTTCGTGCAGCCCAGGCTCCAAGTCAGGAGGCTTCTGAACCCACTAGACGTGATTGATTGATTCTAATCATCAGCATCAGTTGCTGTGGAAAAACGCAAGCAGGGTGGAATAAGCACCGTAAATTCTCTGCACGTATTTTCAATCTGTGCGGCTTCACAGGCCCAGTGTGCTAGAGCGTGGTCCAACTCAGACACCGTTGACTGGACCCTTGCAGCCAGTGATGACACGCCTTCTGTTGCAAGAAGGCCGCATGCCAGCAAACCTTGTTCCACGGAGCCGAGCTGTTGCTCAAAACTGTGCAGCTGCTTTGACCATTTCCTCCTGAAAGGGGAAACAAGATGAACAGAGAGTTGCGCTGCGGGGCTCAGAGTGTCAAGCGCGGACCGTTCGTTGTTTACAAGCAGGGACTGTTGGCGTTGGTGGGCAGACAGTGCCTCCTGCTGAGCAGCTAACTTGGCTTCAAGGCCCCCTAGCGCAGCATCCAGTTGTGCTATTCTGCTCTCTTTGCATGAAACAACAGCCCGTAGCGTTGTTACCTCGTGCAGGGCAGCCTCAGCTTGCCCTTCAGTGGATGCGCTAGCAAGCTTTGCAGTGTCGAGCTGAGTGTGCGCCTGCTGGAGCTGAGTGGTGAGAGATCTGTTTTGGGATCGGCAACTGCACGCCAGCTTGTCAAGCGATTAAACACCTGTGCGCAGACAACGAGGTCCAGGATTTCACTGAACAAAAGCACACTCTTCCAGGCTCTTGTTCATCTGCAATTTGGCATCTTTTGCATCCTGCAAGTCGGCTCTCAGCTCAGAGAGCCTGGTACAGGCAGACTCCCAGTCCATCACCTTCAAGTGCAGCTGGCTTTCCAAGAGGGATGAGCGCTCAGACACCGCCTGAACCTGTGCCTCCAGGGAGGTGATTTCCGCTTGCTTCTGTGCGGTTCTGTTCGCGTGGCAGGCTGCGTCTTGTAGCGCATCAGCCAGTGCAGCGCCCGCGCTGTCCAACTGTGCCTGTGCCTCCTCAATTCTGCTAAACTGCTGTCTTCCTATGCACTGTAGCTCTGTATTTAGGTTGATCAAGTGTGCAACGTGCTCCTGTAGGTGCTGCGTCTCCTGCTTGAGCTTTGCTTCACTCCCTTCCAGTTCAGAACACTTGGACTTCAAACCCTGGATTCCAGGCACCTTCGGGAGCATTTTGGTTAATAATTTTCAAGTTCTGGTATTTGCACGGGCATCAAAGTTTGACATCCAAATGTCACAAGCACTATCCTGTAGCAAGGATGGCCATGATACTTGTATTAGTTGAACACAGACAGTGAGGATATGCATACGAACAGTTATTTTCTGGTACAGTTTTTCTTGCTCGTACGCACCAATATTGAGAAGTTGCTCTATCAGAACACAGGGAAGCCCTGAAAGGATTCGACATTTTTGCTATTTTTCATGTATGTGATATTCAACATGGCAGTCTAGGATGGGAAGTAATAGTAATACCTACGTTCAGGTTGCAGCAAACCTCGATGGATGAAACATGCTCCTGGTTTGTCTTTTGCAAGAGACGTGACTTTGCCACCTCATTATCAAGGGTACCGCTGATTATTACCAGCTCTTGCTTTACATCTATCATTTCGTTCTCTTTTTCCTCAAGAGCACCGCGGTTTTTGGCGAGACTGATTTTGAGTTCACATATTTGCTCCTCTTTTGATCTGCAGTCTTTGCGGATTTCTTCCAGTTCTATGTTTACTTGAGTTGTATCTACTCTATCTTTTTTCAGATTAACTGTTACTGCACGTTCCTTCTCTAAGTCGTCCAGGGCCTGTACGAACTCACGAGAATGTGAGTGCTCTCTTTTCGCCCCTTACCCGCACTTCACAAAACAAAGCTTTACTTTCGCTTGCTCTTGACCTTTGTGAGCTCTGCTTGTTTAACTTGTATCATTGATGAGATACTCTCATAGTTCCTCTGAACGGCCTTAAGTTCATTTTGTAGTGCTGTTACTTGGCATTCGTCACAAGCATCTCTTTGTGTCATCAGATTCGAGGAAGTGTAAACGGTGTCTTTTGCTAGGTGCTTGTTGCCCTCAGAGTTCCACTTCCTCAGACTGGGCAACACCGAGCTCTCGGGTATATTTCCGAATGTTTGCCTTCTCCCCATTCGTGTAATCCAGCCGTGTATAAAACATGAAATTTCAGAGCTGAGATAACTCAATCATCTTTTAAGCATCATCCGGAGAGCACTGGCATCAAGCAAGCGAAACATTGATGCGTATTCGCTGCTCTCCTCAGTGGCACTAGCTGAATGCACTCCTTCCCCGATCTTTACAAGCTGACCATGAATATGTCGCACTCCTAACCATTGTCGCCGCAGTTTTTTCCCACCCTACACCAGTGATATGATGCGCTTCGAAGAAAAATTGGGAATGGGCCCGCGCATGCGCCGCTGTCATGGCTCAACCTGACATTAAGGTTAAGATCACGAATAAGGATACAGCATTGTCCCTGTACTCGTATTAAAAATCTTGATATTACCTCCTCCCTAGTTTTTCCGCTCACGGGAAGATGTTCAGCTTGTTTAGTTCGTTAACTTGTTTCAATAGTTATGCCAGGCCTTCGCCAAATATAAGCTGGGCGGAAACCACGCATAATATAGCATGCAAAATCCCTATTCTGTAACGCAATATACGTAAGGCGCTCTGTAATTGGCTGAGAACTGGTGTTATACAGTATTTATTTCGCTATATGAATGCTTTTTAGCACTGGTGCACCATTGTGATAGTTTCGGCCGCAAGATCAGAAGCTGAATACCTCAGTCATCTACAAATGAGAGATAGGTGAATCTTAGAGAGGTATGCCGAAAGAATAGCAGTAATCGAATCAGTTGCTTGTGAACGGGTGACAACACATCCATTACTGTCTGACGCGTTGTGATAGAACACACGTTTCAAAACTAAATGAGAATGGTATCAAATCACAAGCTACTTCGACGTTGCACTTGTTATCAGGTGTTCACTGGGCAAGCTAATTGCATTATCCCAACTGGAAGCTTTTGAGCGATTGCGAAGCAAGCACTTTCATTTACCACACGAGGAAGCCTTGATTCATTTTCAGGCAGAAAAGATATCTCCCCTCACCCCACTTCTACATTACAATGGCTATCTGTTCTCGAAGTTCGCTGCTTTCGAAAGCTACAACTGGTTCCCACCTGTCGACATACGTCGACTGGACTTCTCTATGCGATCCGCACTGATGGTTTTCCCCGTCACTGTTCGGTACTTCACACTAGCAAGCGCATTCATATGCTTCCCAGACTTTCTGCGACTCTCTACATTCGCATTCTTTGGTTTAACAGGATTCTCCATGGGGCGTTCCCACAGAGACATAGTTCGAGTGAGCGAGCGACCAAGTCGATTCTGATTCTGCGCAGATATCGTTGGTCTTTTCTTATTGTATGTAAGCCTGTCAACAGATTCTATCTGTTGCTTCAGTGTGAGTTTCCGCATGAAGTCTGAAGTGCAGTTCTGAGGATCGATTGTAGGAACTGCTTCGCGGTGCATCCTTGCACTGTTGGCAATCGAACTGGTAGCACTACTGTATGCTATGCTTGCCTGGCCCTTCTTTCCTAAGCCGAGATTGGTGCGGTCGCCCGAGGCACTCTCGTTCAGGAGTGCGCTCATCCAGTCAGTAGTTGCAGTAGCAGGTCGCCTAGTTTCAAAGTCCTGTCTAGATATCCTAGTTAAATCCAGTGCTGAAGTGGATGAAGAATACGCCGTGGTTGAAAGTAGACATGCACCTGCGCTGACTGGTCTCTTGGTCAATGCAGCAACGCACTGCGGAGCAGCCGCTTCAAAGGAAGCTGTTCCTGTTTTCAGACCTATCAAATAAGTGTGTTGCGTGTTTAGCCGCTGGATGGCTTCTCGCATCTGCTTTGCGGCAAGGCGACGACCCGAGGCTGTCAAGAATCTCTCTTTGGGATGTATCCTAGGTCCAGCCATCAGCACCTGCAATGCACTTTGTTACACGTAGCTATCAATAGCGCCAGCCTCTGTGCTATAGCTTAAGTACATTGCAGCGGTACAATGCGTCATACGCATTGAAGCGCTTCTTGGACCCCACGAGTCATCCCTTGCACGCAGGGATAAATACTTTGCAAGTCAACATGGAAAGTAAGGGTACAAAAAAAATACAACATATGGCGTGCTCTCAGTACACGGCTTTAGAGAATAGTGATTGACACCTGGATGGCTTCGGCAGCGACCGTGGATACGTGCGGGACAGCGGCATGGACATGAACTTTAAGCTTTTCAACCGCGCCACACCTCCAACTCTTGAGTCTGTTTTCGTCGTTGCGTACTAGTTCGGCCACAGCTCCGATACTCTGTGTGGCTACAGGCGGAGGGGCAGCAGCCGAAAGTAAAGTCACCAATCTGGGAACTGCTCGCAGACGGGAACAGGCCACCTTATTGCAATCAAGTATGACCATGTTAGAAAGTGTGCCGATTGCTGCCACTTTGAGAGCCCTGTCGTCAACACTAAGTTGGTACACCAGGTTTACAGGGTTACACGGCACAACTTTTCACAATCGTCAATCAAAATGTCTGCCAAGCCTCACCTGTGCTTCACCCACAGTGACGCAACCAGTCGTGAAAGAATATTTGTTTCTGACAGAATCTTTACATTCTCTATGTCCGCAGTTGTCGCTACCTGCAAGTTGATACAAACTCAGAGATTCGGGGAGGAGGGTGGGTCCAAGATTGTAATCTAGGGGTAAGATACTGAACAGGGCTCCAGCAAGCAAGGGAAGAAATTCACTTGCAGAACTGCAGCTGCAGCATGGTGTACAGAAACAGGCTGTTGCATGTCTTCTAGAATACCCACACAGAGTGAAATGACTCCCATAGACGCCATACGGGATCGGTACAGCTCCACAAGACCAAAATTCTTCAGTGTCCAGAGAGCAGCAATCTGCAAGAATTCTTTAGTTTGTTTCTGGGCAAAAATTGTGACACCTTGGTAGACCACGCACTGCTCACCTTCTCAGCTGGGAGCCCTTCCTCAACAAGCTTAATAAGCGACTCTGCACTGCACTGTGTTACAGCAGCTGTTTTATTTCTACAATTACAGCTTCCGTGGTGAAACATTCATCGCACATCTGCTGAGAGCGTACCGAGGCCAGCAATGTGGCGAATTTCCTCTAGGCCTGATGGATTCAGGCTCTTACGCCTGATCAGCTCGGCTGCTTCTGCCCTCATGGTCCTAGAAACATCAGGGGTCCACAGCTTTGCCACAAGAGTCTTCACAGACTGCACCCACACCCGCACATCATTGTAATCTATACAGCCTTTCATCAGCTGTCTCACTGTATAGGAAGAGCTAAGCTTTGCATTCACTCAAGCTCGGTCTTCAGGTGCTCAGTAAGGTGAAAAGAATGGCCATCCATGTACGGCACATCACGAGGAAACAGAATTAGAAAAAATACTCCAATTTGGATGCAACATTATGTGAGTCAGAGATAACTGAAATACTCGCAAGTTACTGAAGATACTTCTGTCTGGGAGGAAACGAACATTGTAGCGTGGGACACGTGATCTGACCTGTGACTTATGTTTGGGCACACCCCTCCTTGTGGGACATACCAAGTTCCTCGTGATGTTCAGCCTGCGGTAGACAGATTTTGAGATTCAGAGTGTATAATTCAAGTTTTGTTCAAGTAGGTGTCCACAATTTTGTTTTTGTGTCTCTCTCCGAGACACGTGGCTCATCTGTGTGCATCAGTTTGTATAAAAAGGTGACCCAGATCTAGTGAAATACAGAATGCTCGATTTGGATTGTTGGCATGCGCATGGTCAAATTGGTAAGGGCTGCATCGTGCATGCAATGCAGCATTTCCAACACTGGCAAGTGTTAGAAAGTCTTGCATTCCCCAACTAGTATCACAGATAGGTAGATAGCATCAGGTGAAGACAGCGGTGTGGAGGGTATGCTGGCAATGATGCAAGTTTCTTGGGTGTATTAATTCTCTGGCCATTCAAAAGATTGTTCACAGGCTCACACCTGCTCTTGCTCCGGAAAATGAGAGCTTCTGACTGCATCAGCTCTCAGCGACGGATCAAGAGACCTAAGCTTTGCCAGGACTGCAGATACATCTTGTGCTCGCACAGCATCACCTTTGCACAGTTCTTTCACGGCGACTTCTGTCAGGTTGCAAGTGTAAGAGAACGAAATGTGAGAGTCAAGTTCTTGGGTCTGCTTGTCGCTGGATACAGCCTGCATTTCTTTTGCATGCCTTGCTACAAGACGGCGCCAAATATCGTGGCTCACGCCGTTCGCTTCGAGTAGCAGGCACAGAATCTCCTGCTCAACAGCTTGAAAAAACTTTGCAGCCTGTACGATGCCAGATGGCCTTACTCACACAACTGTTCATTACGCAACATCCCGGAAGGGGTCCTGATACTGTTTCCAATACCTGGAACCTGTCCATGCCTACGCCAGCCAAGTTCTCATTTTCCAATACGGCAAGATTTCCCACAGAAGTGCACTCCAGTTTTGTATACAGCGGACGAATAAAGTTTCCAAGGCCTGCGGCTTCCAGAGAGGCAGACATAGGGAGTTGCATGAGATCAGACATGTGCTCAATTCCCAGAAACCTTGAAAGGCATGTCTCAAATGCGTCCATGTGCCCTAGCCTGCTGTAGAAAACCTACATGATCTTTGATTGATAAATCTGTGTCATAAGTTCTGGACTTGTTTCGGCTTTTTGGCACAACAGTGTGAGCAGCTCAAGGGAGGGATGCCTGAGCCTTTGAGACGAAAGCTTTTCGCAGCTCCATTGGAGACAAGAGCTGAATACGCTGGGGTGATGGAGGGTTGACGTTGTCAGGATACACGCAGACAATTTTCTGGCTAGGAAGTGCTGTTGCTGCAGCCTTCAGCTCAAGATACGGCCTTCCCTGCTGCTTCTCGAGGTGCTCAAGGTAAAGGGGCACCATACAGGCAATGAAGTGAGTGCAGTCCTGCATTTTAAAGACAAAAAGTTTTAGTTCTTATTTATTCCCTCTCTACTCTGTTTCATGGTGAATCCCAAGGCACCTTCATTTGATCATCAAAGTCAATGTAGTTCAGCCTGCCATCTTCAGGTTCCAGCATGATGCTGGCTACATCGTACTCGTCCAGTATCATCTTCTTGATAAAAGTGGCAATATTCGTACTTGCTTGGTCTTCGGATACGTAACTCAGGTACACCTGAGATTTCTTGTTGGCCGCTGGTTTCTTGGAGGCAGAACGGGCATCACCTGGAACGCTCATCGACATCAGCGAAAACTGTACAATGAAAGCTCATAACATGATGATCCACTCTTACGTGATTGGTCTCCCGTCTCCTTTTGCTCAGCCTGTGCTCGCATCTCTTCAGCTACATAAGTAGGAAGAACAATGGTATAGTGGCCCTGGCCTTCCTGTACGTGAGCTTCTAGCCTAGGAACTTTGAAAACAATCTGCAAGGCTGGTAATCATGTTGAATTTTCCATCCGGTGCCGTGGGACTGTATGGATGGTTGCTAGCATCCTTGTGACGATATCATTTTCTCTTGTTAGGGAGGGTAAGCGAGTTCAGACCTCATACGGACCATCTTTGACAATGTCATCAGGAACTGCAGCCATGCACTTGTGATTGTAATTCCCATCCGGCAGTGGGTCCACGGGCATCACCCGATACATGGCGCTTACAGGCAGGCGAGTGTATGATTAAGAACAATACACATGCCTCCTTCTAGAACATGATTACGAAAACAATATTATGTACTGATATTAATGGTACATGCTCGTAGGCTGCGGCAACCAGCTCCAATTCTGACTTGATACGTAGAGAAAACGTGACTCTACAAGACCCTGACCGCCATTAGCCAGGCTTTGAAAAAAATCGAGATTGAATCCAACGATTTGAGGAGCTGGCGGCTATAGCTCCCTCATGTAACGGGGACCAGCTTACGGTAGCTATGCAGCACTTCAGCAGGCCCCACTCGCGCCTCGGCGCAACTGCGTGTGTACTTTGGGGCGTTTGCAGAATCCTAAACTTAGCGGGCTTGATTTTGGGAGGGAATCTGCAATCTCGATGTAGAATGTCATATCAGCAGGTAGTAGTGCAGCACCGATGTCCGCACCGATACCACCACAACCACAAGCCCAGGATTCAAGCAACACTCTCAGAGATAGTAACCCAAGTCTCCTGTCCACCATGTAGCACCCGTCAAAATTTGCATGATCGGTTCAACTTGTTCATTTTCCAAGATGAGGCCCCTTTTCCTCGGTCGAGCTGCTTGGGTGGACTATGTGCGCTATCTAGTGTTAGAGCTCTCGACATCCAAAGCACTTAAAACCTTTCTACCCGCATTTCCACGAAAATAATCGCAACGAGTGAGAATATTTGATATCATATTAAAGAATGGAAATTTCGAAACGAGAGTGGTTCGCTTTACACATGAAACCGGAGATCCGGAGGGAGAATTGTCTCTCTACGGTACATGAAGACAAAGTGCTCATCTCGTCTATCAAAATCGAACTGTACTCATCAAATCTTGATATTTGTCTGTGAAAATAAGGATTTTTGGCAGTATTCGTCTTAGAGTAATTCAGACGGCACTCGCAGGAACCGTCGCAATAAGCCAGTGGCGGCCTGGAGACAAAAAAGGTAACGAGGAGAAATACATGTCACGATGAATATACAAGGACCGAACTGTCAGGAGAGTCTTATAAAATCGTGCTTCAATAAATTGACTCGCGTGAACCCCGTGTCGTCGTTCCCACTTCTCCAATGTAGGAGAAACGTCGGGGTTTGCACACAAAGCCAGGAGAAGATTAATCGGTACCATGACATTGCACGTTAAAATCGCAGTAAACTACAAACTGAACTGAACTGAATTTTCCCGCCGAGTTTTCTCCGCTGAGACAGTACTGACCATAGATGTATGAGTTTGCCGCCACTGCTGACCACTTCGAAGGATGAAGAAGCCATCCTTCGACAAGTTGATCTAACCTGCGTTTAAAGTCTTTCTCGTGACTTTGGGTGTGAAGTATTCCTGAAGGAAGTCTTTCAGAGAGTCAAACATAACAGCATTAGAAAGAGTACAACATCTAGAAACTATCGAATCATTCCTAAAGTGAGACTAACAAGTCATGAGGATACCCCTACCTCCTATGCAACTCGTGTAACTAAACTCATGTCCAAGACATCGTTATGGTGCGATTTCAGCGAGTCTCGATGGCCCACGCTAATGAACGCGCAGTTACGGTCTTTCAATACGCCATACACACGCGACTCGTTCTCTGTATCTAATGCACTAGTGCTTTCATCTAACAATACTAGAGCGGGGTTCGCAAGGACTACACGTGCGAAAGCCAATCGCTGCTGCTCACCCAGAGACATGAGAGTCGACCAATCAGCAACCATGTCTAGGGCGCTTCCTTCACTGGCATCTTCACATCTCTTCAGGAAGCTGGAAAGTCCCACCTGAATGATAGAGCGGATTCAAAACCAAATGCGTATCAGAATGCTTTACAAGTTAGCAGCCATGCTGAAAGACATACCATGTGAAGGCTTTCCAACAGGATCTCATCTGGAGGAACCTGAAGACGGCTTTCGATCTCAGCACTCCCGTCACCGTTACTAGCTCGCACTTGCTGTGATTTGCTGTCGTTGTAAACATCCAGGGCACTTGCTTGACTGCCATTGCTTCCACTAGATGAAACTTGAGCATCAGGCTTCTTCGTGATGAAGTCCAGGAATCCAGACGAAGAGAATGACTCCTGGGAATCTTGTATAGCCTCAGACACAATTTCTATATCGTACACAGGGTAAAGCAACTGCTGGCGCAAGGTACCAAGAGCCATGTAGGGTTTCTGTGGCACTAGCATTGTACCCCGGGGCTCCTTGCCATACCCCTGCAACAGACTACGTCACAACTGAGTCACAATGCACCAAATACATTACAGCAAGACATTCGACAATATCAACTCCAAAAAATAGCTCTTTCATACTTGCACAGAGTATTCTGAGGGATGCTACAAGTGCAACCTTGATCACAGTGAGGTGCTATTTATACAGGTTTTGTAGCAGCAGATCTACTTGTCATCTTGTCTGAATCTGGCGAGATTTCCAAAATATCAGAGCAACGAGGAAACTGGGTAGTCGTTGACAAGGGGGGTAAGGCTTATCTACCAGCGGTTTCTCTGATCTCTGGCCCCTCTTGATCGGCCAAGGGCTCCAACAAGGAGCAAGTACTGGTGTTATGCCTGAAATCGCTTCTTTCTTGTTGCGTCTGTAACCAGACAGAATAAATTGGTACGATAAGGGGGGCCCTGTTAAAGATTGTGTGAACCAGTGTGAAGTGTATTCACCTGAAGACAGACCAGCCGTCCAACATCACGATTGATGAGCTGCATACCAGCACAGAGACCACAAACGTACTTCGCTACGTCAAGATCCGTGTGGCACTTGTACTGGCAGCTCGGCTAGCCACGTATTGGAATTGTAGTCACTTGATGGGAAGGGGTAGTTAATATCGCCGGTTTTCAGTGGCAAAATTAAGTAATACCTACTATCAAAGTGTATCATGTATTGCCCAGGCTGTGGTTAGAGGGAACTAGTGACAGGACACACAAGAGTGGTGGAAGTACCGGCAGTTGGCCAGTGGGCGGTCTGGTAATGGTCCCTGACCCGGATGCCCACAGGCCACCAATAGAGCGCAATAGTGACGTCTTGCCGCACCCAGATGGGCCCATCACGAGCAGGCTGTCCCCAGTGCTGAGCTTGAAAGTCAAATCTTGAACAATAAGCGTCTGGTAGTCAGGTGTGGCAATGGACACCTTATCAAGGCTGACAACTGCATCTTCTGCATGTTGGTAGCATTGTGGCAGTGGGTATGTGGTCTGGCTGTATTGTGGAGACATTCTGAGTTCACCCGTGGGCTGATCTCGGCGTAACACTCTTCACTGCAGCTGACACACAAGTGTAATACTTGACAGTGTGGGATGCATACCCACCAGTTCAGATTCCGATGTCTCAATTGCAGATTCTGGACTTAGGACATAATCGCCTTCCTCTGGTAAGGGTGCCTTGCCCTTGGCGTCAATCGACTCTTTAAACTGGCCCAGACGGTCGACTACAGCCGAAAAGCCAGCCAGGGACTCGAATTGATAAACTACTAAGGACACATCTGAAAGAACGTGGCTGAATGCCGATTGACTCTGGCTGACAACTCCGAATTCTATCTTCCCCTGTACAGCAAACTCACACGCAGTGCCATCACTCACTCTTTCACTTGAGTTATGTACATCAAACATATCACACAGGTCCTATTCGGCACACCTGGAAATACAACGGAGCAACAACTGCCGCTGGAAGGAGAATAATGATGTACCGGTATGCTGACTGGAAGAAGTCTAGATTTCGAGAAGCCTTGAGAAGATTGCGGTAATTTCCTACCACTTTCCCAAGCCTTCCCAGCAACAGCCCTACTTCTGAAGAAGCTCCTGAATAAAAGGCGATGGATTCTGCGTTTTCACGGACTCTCACCAACCCATACCGCAGATCTGCCTCATTGGCCTCCTGAGCAAAGTTCAAGCCAACCAGCTTCTGCACAGAAGCTCCTTTTGTCCAGATAACATCAGATGCTATGTCAATGCGAATCTATTTAGACATGGGGTACGTTTGCAAACAGGCCGTTATTTGAGGGTTACATACCCGGCCGATGTAGAAGGCTAGAACTGTACCTCCAATCGCATAAGTCCCCAGTGCAAGGAAGAGGGGAGGGTATATACTGAAAAGGATGCCGGAGAAACTGACCAAGTCAACAATGGAAGTAACAAAGGTGAAGAAAAGAGAGAGTGAGGAAGATGTGAATGCATTGATATCAGAGGTTAACCGCTGGTCAGGATTGTCGATAACAGAGCCTGTGTGAATATTGTAGAATGTCTTGTTCGACATGTACGCTCCCATCAGGTCTTCAGTCATCCACGTGCGCCATCTCAGAGTCAATACCCCCTGTAAAAGTTGAAAGGAGTGTGTACTTGTATGCTGCGAGCAGCATTGCACTAGACATCAACCAAATCACCAGCGATGATAAGCGTATTCAGTTTTGACATGGATCCAGATTCCTGACAGAAGTTGGCAGCTGCATTGAGAACAACGTGACCGTTGGAGCCAGCCGGAATTCGGATAGTACTCGTAATGAAAATTGTAACTTGTGACGTAAAAATAACTTGATGTCTGATAATTAGGACACGAACTTGCTTATCGGGGACAATGGAAAGAACAAAAGCAGTAATGAGTGGGCAGAACTTGAACGGGCGAATCTTTACCAGGTAATAGTCACGGAGTACAAAAACTGGGATTCCAACAGCAAATCCTGCCAGATACTTAATAAGCTGCGCATAAAATTCTGACTCGTTCTTTGATGAGAGTGCATTAAAGAAGTCGCGCCCTAAGAAGCTGAAAACGACTGATACTCCAGTTGTCATTAATGACAACGCGATGACCCCTCCAAATGCTAGCAGCGGTTGCTTACGCTCGGGGTTGTCTATCCAGAAAGGCTTGATAAGCTGCAGGAACGATTTGTTGTTGTGTGATTGCAATGATACTGCATCGGGGGCCACAAACACTGAGTGACATGCAGGTAGCGTGTAGTCCGAATTTATGATGAGTATACCTTTCCCAGGCGATCAAAAATGACGTTGAGATCCGTCGATGCACCATCTAGCACTTGCAGCTGCTTCTTTTCCGCGTTTTGCACTTCAGAAGCTCGAACAGAGACATTACCCCATCGTTTTAAATTCTTATTTCGAAAGCAAGACGCTCGTGCTGTACCAGCAAGCTTAAGTGATGAGGATGAAACTTTATAATACATTTTCCCCTGTTTGTTGTTCGTGTGAGCTTAACACAGAGGAGGGCTTTGCGTGTAGAGTCTACAGGACAAGCTCTACTTAAACCCTATCAGAAAAGGTCTAGTTAATATTCCAACAGCGTCGAATAACCATGGATGCGGTGTTGAAGAGCAATCTCCCAGATTTACGACAAATTTTGCTGTACTTGCTTCAACCCACGATTCCCGGGCTACGCTTCGAGATCCATGTCCTTGTCAACCCTTTCTTATATCCTCTGAAGCAATGCCAGTGTTGCTGACAGAGTACTGTTTCCTACGTTCAACATTACGATTTAATCGGTGTGGAGTTCCTGGATAAAGCTGGTTTGTTTTACGGCACAGGGCCTCGCGTGGCCTTGCAGAGTTATTTCGATACTTTTGGTCATTAGCACGGCATAGGCCAGAAATCCCCAACGCCGCAACCCCTGAACTTGCATTATCTGAGAACGAGGAAATATGTTCCTAGTTAGCAAGCAGTGATTGCCATAAAGATTCCTGTGGAACAGAGGCGTTGAATCTTTAGACCTCGAGCAGACATGCTCACGAGTGGAACAGTTGAGTAGAATGAGGAGAGAATGCCAAGGAAGTCAGGAAACCGCATCAAAATCTAGAAAAGCCATAGCACAACTCATGGTAGTCTTATTATCTTATTAATTGCGGCGAAAGTCGGTTTGTGACGGGGCTGTTACACTTGGCAGTTGCGGCTTTTGCGGGAAACATTTTAGAGCACAGTGGATCTAAACAAGCCTGAACCGGAGTACTAAGCAAATGTACAGAGCCAAAGGAGTGATTCCGACGAATAGAGGATGGTAGGGAGCGGACTGAAGCTCAGCGATGAGGCAAAGACGGATCCAAAGGTTGGATCCAAAGGTTCCAAAAGTATAACGTAACACCACACTATAAGCCATATAAAACCTGCGCTTGGGATGTCAGCCGTGGGAAGGGACAAAAGTAATGTTTAACAAGCGTTTGTGGCAATGAACTGTGGCGATACAATGTCAGTATTATATGGACTAGTGTGTGGGAAGTCTTCGATCCAAGTATGAGTAGATGCTAAGCAATCCTTCCCACCGGCAGCTTGCCCAAGAACACCTGGCTCGGCTACTGAGCATCAGCATCCAGCAGCCACAGCCTAGCAGCCATTCGTGTGTCAAAGAGGCCTGCTGTGGTCTGTGCCAGTTGTGATGTGCTGCGGCAGACAAACTCAGGTGACCCAATGGCAATCTGCAGCGCCAGAGTGGTCAGCTCAGGTCATGTGGGCAATGCATCCAACAGCAAGGAAAAGCTGGCAGGGCTTAGTAGGTAGCCAGCCTGAGAGCAGAGCGTTGGCAACATTGAGCACACATGGCTCCACGACTGTGGTGTGCTCATATGTACAGCCCCCTTCAGCAGCTTCTTCAGGGGGTTGAGGAGGGGAGCTGGAGGGCTTTCAGTTGCTGCAACATCGGCGGGGTGGTTGGAGCCAGCTCAGCCTTGGTGAGGGCCCTGGTGGCTTGGCTGAACCTGCCATGGGCCAAATGTTGTTGGTCTCATCTGGCACGGGCTTGCTGGGCAATGTGGTGTTGGGAACCCCAGGTACTGCACTAAATACAAACTATCGCCCTTCGTCCCAGCCTTTGGCAGCGACCTAAATTCCCCTTGTTAACCATTGGAAAACCGGTGGTATGGGTAACTCCCCTTTTTCCTCATTACCATTACTTTGGCGCAGTAAATTCCATCTAAAGTGACATGAGGGGTGCTATGCTTGCGTGATAATAAGTAAGTGGGACTGTTGCTAGTTCTTGGCCGTACTTTGATGAATGTGCCACTCGGGATTTAAATGAGTTTAAATCAATACTCTGTACTGGAATTGCTTTCATTGAGATGCCTTCCACCCCAAGTAAGAACATTCAACGTTTTCAACTTTAAAACCAGGTTATTTCTAGGTTTGATTCAGCACAATTTTTGCCCGTGATCAAGTCATTGCCTTTGTCTAGTCTGCTATCATTCAGTTTGTGAAACCAGACCTGTTGTTTTGGGGCTGTCTACAGTGGTCATTGCATAATCAACAAATGATAATCGTCCTGCATTGCACAATTTCAGTCAATGATCTGCACTTGTTGATCAGCCAACTTCTTGACATGACGAAAAGTGCTGACAGAACTTGTAGGAATAATCTTTTGTGGCCGAGAATCAAAGCAAGGGGTGGGCTTGGTGAGGGACTGTCTTGGCAACAGCAGCGACATGAGCATCTACGTCTGCTTGACTCAACAACTTGCCTGTAGAAAGTACTCAAGAAGAGGTCATTTCTTCGAGAGGGGTACTTCAAGAGGGGTACAGATTGATTCCATCTGGTGTTGAGACATATGGAAGGATAGGCGCACCAGCTGATGGGTTTACTGATGGGACCTTGCAGAGTGTGCATGTGCTTGTGGGAACATGTCAACTGCAGCGTTTGTGAGATTCATGTATGAAGAGGCTAGTGTCTTTCTGATTAAGGGCAATAGCTACATGTTACAGTGCTACGTTGGGTCACTTGCAAAAAGTAAAAGGTGCGGCTTCCAACAAGGAGCGCATGTCTCCTCTTGTGATTAATCAGTAGAAATTTACAATGGAGTTGACTGCCTGTGGTCTGGTATGGTGCCAGCAATCCTTTTTTAAAAGCATATGTAATGGTGAGGATCTGACACTTGGTCACGATCGTAAGTTTCCCAGTGCTCTGGAATGTACAGAGAACCCCTTGCTGAACTCTGCCTGTTGACCTTGAGGGAGAGCTGCTGCCAACTCACGAGAAGGTTTCCTGCAACTCCTGAACTTCTCCGCTGAGAAGGGAATACATTGAAATCCTTGGCAGTGCGCTGTGGGATGTAACAGTGGCACATCAATCCGGTTGAAGCCAGAGGGGTGAGGGGCGGAGATGTCACCTCAATCATGACCCGTGCAGCTTCTGCCCTGTACGTTGTAGGCAAGGGACAATACTGGAGGCTGAGAAGGCAAGCTCTGTGCTTCGTAGCTTCCAGATACAGTGATACAGTGTCAGCATCATCACATTAGGTTGGGAGCTCCTGACAGACTCAAAAAGGGGCAGGATACAGATAAATTTAAACCCAGCAGCTGAGCATTTGAAATTGGAGGACACTTGGGCAGACTGCTACATTGTAACTAAACAGTGGCTGTGTTTCCATTTGTGAAATAACCTTGAGAAATATTACATGCAATTGACATCTCAAGAAGCAACGATTGTTGCAACACTTTGGGCCAGGATTATCTCACACGAGTTGACTTCCGGCATGCTGTCACCTGTTTGAATGGAGAGTAATGATGTCATTGAGGAAGGGCGCATATGTTTCTGCTTTCTACTTAAGCGATTATTGTATTTTTTATGTTCAAACAGCATGCATGTGTCCGAGTGTAGAGTTGTGGCGAACCACACGTTGGAATACCCTAATGGAAACAAATACAATATCATTGAGCGTCCACAATTGCAACAACTAAATGTGCAATGTCTGTTGAAAGGACGCAGTGAGTTGAGCTATTTTGAGAACAAAAATTTGTACTTCTACTGCCAATACTCTCACATTGCTGCACCTGGGTACTAGTACATCTGTAAGATTTCAACACAACTTCTGGCGGTACCCTCCAGTTAGTTACAAAAGGAGCATAGAACCACAGCCCAAAGTCCAGTCTGTACAACTCTCTTGTGCCCATCATCATGAATTATTCTTTTCTCGTTCCGGAGCCCAGCAGCACTGAAGTTGACCACGAAATGTTGAAAGTGAAAAAAGTCTTTCATTGTTTCTGGAAACAATACTCTGCACATGCTTTCTATATTTGTGCTGTTGCAATGCAGCATTGTCTTCAACATATCGGTTTGTCTACTCTCCTCAGCACAAGTATACGTGCAAGGAATTCTTATGAGTAGATGTGATGAACTTCTGTTTCTAATCACTCTTTCCCAAAATGCCTTGTGTTCTCAAGCTTAAAAATTTGATTCTACAGTGGAACCTGCCTATGTAAAATACATTGAATGCAGTAAGGTCTAGTACTGCCCGGCTGTGAATTCTTGAATCTCTGAAAGGATGATACATTCGTTCAAATAGTCATGCCAGCTAAGTGGCATAGACACTAATTTTTGCATGTACATATATATCAACATCACTACCGAGTGATCCCCAGAACACTCAAGATTATTTTGTTCTGCGAGCGAGCTTGCACAATTGTATTGTTGTGGGTGGGTGGAGCAGGTATCTGATACTGAAATGTGCAACTATGTAATGAGCCGAGTTCTTTGGGTATCTACTGCTAGCTTATGGTACTAAATAGTGGAAACAAAGGAGCTTTTGGTACCAATGAGAAGAACTTGTGATCTTCGATAGTTCTGTTTCTCCAGACCTGTACCCTGAAAAGAAAGCAAGAGTGAATGAAATCTGGCTGGCTTTAGCGACAGAACCCATCCTAGATGAAACGCTTGATAAGAGTTTGTTGAAAAAATCATGGCTGTTCGTTTTATGATGAACCTTGAAACAAGCGGTATTCACGCGCACCGTACGCCAACTAGTCGTCGTGCCAATTCTAGGGAAGAGTATGACATGTTACTTCTTATCTCACCTAGAGTTATCTACCAATGATAGAAGGGATTAATTGTGTCCAGAGAGCCAGTCTTGTGGGTCTTAGAGACAAATGCATCGTTGTGACGCGTTGGTAGGTGACGCCGCATGCAGTTACGCGGAGAGCGGCCACAATTTGAGTTTCGTGGGGCTGATCGGTTCGTGTACGTCTAAATCCCTCCACGTTGAAAGTAAGGTGGAGCTCATAAATAGCCAGGTAGAATCTCAATCAGCCATTCTCGCGAAACAAGGGGTTGAAACAGGGTTGAGGAATCACGCAACAGCCTGACGAACAATGGAACAACGGGGTAGCAATGAGGGAATAGTGGATACGAGATGCTAAGACAAAGTGGACATCTGAATAGGTTCAAAGTGTATTGATGCAAATCGAACGGCTCTTGGACTGCGTGACTGGTGCATGCTGAGTTCTCGAGACGAGAGGGAGATTTTCTCTAACCTGTTTGAAGTCGGGACAAAGAGCTGGGATGCAGAGTTCACATGTGCACAGCGAACATGCATACTTGGAACATTCTCCAGATCTCTGCTGCGATGGCATGAACGTGCTCACACATACTTGAGAAGTAATACAACCCGCAATAACTTGTGTATCGCAAGCGCAATGCTGAGGACTTCCCGTTATCTTGATTTTTCAAAAGCTGGGGTCGCATTTTGGAAATATTAGCCAAGTAGTTCTGAGCGCGAATTCAACGCAGTTGCACAAGCTACGAGAACGAGCGTAAATTTTAATACAGTCTTAGTTTGGAGATACCATTACCAGGGTTTTTGCTGTTTCAGCAAGGAGATTCAATTGAGAGCTTTAGATTGAAGCTAACTCTCATCGATTACCAGACTTTTTGCTTATATCGGCTACCTGAATATGTCAACAATCACATCATCTCCAAGTCTTGGAAAGACAAGTTCTAATGTAGCGGTTGGCAGGTCCACTGGACGATCCTCTAGCAACTCTGGGCTACAGCCTGTAAGCGCATCGAAGTCACCGAAGCAAGAAAGAAATCCTGACTTAGATGATACAACGAAGGGAGAGTATACGAATATCATCGCGTCTTTTGATGAACCCAGTGACAATCCCAAGCCCACAACACTTGGGTACAAGGATGAGCTTGAAGTCAGATTCATATGGGACAGAGTGCTACAGAGCGATGGATCTCATGGACAGAAGCGAAGGCTGGTTGTTGATAGATTTTCTGGGACAGAGTTTGAATGCCAAATATGGCCTAAGAAACCACCACCCGAATTACTGCCAGAAAGTGCCAGTGAAGAAGAAAGGGAGCAGGCAAATAAGACCCAAGTTGAAGAAATTGTTCGTCAAATAAAACTATTTAACGGGCTTCGCGCAAGCCTGAACGTAGCGAAGCTTGAACAAGTGTACGAAGACAAGTTCAACGTTTATCTCGTCGCAGAGAAATGCGATGGAGAATCTCTGGCAGATATAGCACAGAGTGGTCCGCTGCAAGAGCAAGATGTCAGACAAGTGATGCGCGCAGTGACCCGTGTGCTTGCGCAATGTCACAGTGCCGGGCACATGCATGGTGCTGTCGATCCGAGTAACTTCAGATTTCTATCTCAAGAGAGGACTTCGCCGCTGAAAGCTACCGGTTTTGGACGTCGGAACCATCGCGGACCAGCAGGTAAGTGATGCTTGGTATTTAATTGCTGTTCTATGTACTGCCTTGTCTAGACTTGGTCTTGCATGTCTGATGTGGAATGCTTTTTCTTATGCGATTCAACCACGTAAAATTTCCTGACAATAACATTGAACGACTTTGAACTGGTTAGTGACTGTTCAGTTCTCATGTTTGCTTCAGGGAACTTCCTTGGCAGTGTAATCAGCCTGCCACCAGAGGCGCTTGGCTGCGCACCTTCAATTGGAAAGAATGCTGACACCTGGGCAGCAGGTATAATGGCAACCCGCTTACTCACTGAGTACTTTCCATTTGACGATGTTCTCAGTGCGTTCCACCTTGAAACAGATTGAAAAATCAAATCTCGGCTTGCCTCATGGTTTTCGTGTGGACAAGATGTCTCTAGTATACTCCAAGCTTGCTGTACAAAGCACAACAGAGGAATACACGCCTTCTAGTTTTTTATGCCTTAAAGTCTTTCAGCTTATGCAGTCTGAATTTTGAGATGTGAGTGTCCATCCTCAATCAGCCTTCTATCGTGCTGCCATCTGGTTACTGCATTCTTTTTATACATTTTGCAGAATTCCAGCATAATCAGAAGAAAAACGACCACGCCTACTGATTCAACGAGTATAACAGAGTTACTTGTGGATGTGCAGGCAATGCAGTGGACAGCGCTGGTGTCCTTCAGCCAATTGCCCCACTTGCAGACATTCTAGATAACAATCCCTTGATGCCGAGTGCAGCTGCCTTGTTTGTGTCAGCAATTGTCATGCTGTTAGATTTCTCGCGCCCGAAGTGGCAGCCAATCACAAGCCATGCTAAAGACTGGATTGTCAAGAGCTTGAACATGTGCGCCTTGGCTGACACAAACAATGGTTACCACATCCCACATGGGTTTGGCGCTCTTCCAACACAGATGCATGTTTGCAGGGATCAAAGCAAGCGCTGGTCGCCTTTGGAAGCGTTAGAGCACTCATGGCTGAAGCGTGACAAAAGCAGTGATCCCAGTGCTCCATCTGGGGTAATCCAGCGAATCCAGAGGTTTGGGGGCTTTAATGAGTTCAAACGCTCTGCTCTAGAGCAAATTGCAAGCCGCTTCATGAAGCAATCACAGGACTTTGCAGCCAGAACAAGTGAAATTGTAAAGCAGGATGGAGCAGATGATGGTACCCTGCCCAAACAGGCATCGCATGCTGTTCCAAGTGAACAAACTTGTGAAACTTGTGCACCGAGTACTACCACTCCTGATGTTGCACAACCTGATGCCCGTTCTGTTGAGGCACCACTGCCTCCACCTGTTGCAGCAAGCTTGGATATTGGTGCTGAGAAAATAATGGCAAAATTGGGGATATCAGGAAAGCGTGCGTCTAGTGCCCATCGTGCCAGAGGCCTGTTGCAGCACCTGATGGTTGATAATGGGGCGGTGTGCTTCGCCTCTTCCATTTGATTCACTGCATCTACCTGTTATCTGGACCA
>JAULKQ010037734.1:0-28348 GCA_032356285.1 Smithsoniella earleae | reverse complement strand
TAGCCATGGTACATTGATGTGACATGGTGCTGATTTTCCTTAGCATTGTGTATGACATATAACATGTAATACCATGGTGAGAATTCTGCTACTTACATTGTGCATTATGACAACGAACATGCACTTCAATGATGTAGTTTGATGTACTCTGGAACAATCTATATTGTGCATTAAGTCAGACAGCTGGCAATACTTGACAGTCAAACATTATGCTGTCATTACAGCACAGTACATTGGAACTGAAGATAAATACACACAACACTGATGCTACTACCTGGAAACTTGCTTGAATGTGTTGCATGATTAACATTGATGCATTGAGGAATTGCATAGTGCAACAATAGTGGATTACTCTCCACTGCAAATCATGGTGGGAACAGTGATAATGTGTGGGATCTTAGTTACACTGCTGCAAGGTGAAAAGTAACAACCATGAGCCACTATATATGCAACGATTGAAGATCAATAATCAAGAAAACCCGAAAAGGGTTTGACGTTTCTCCATCATTCATGACACACAACTCTTAAATTGTGACATTCCTGAACAATGATTGCCAGCTTTGTCTACTGCTTACGATTGCCAGGAACATGACTTCAATCACATGCATATACAGCAATTTCATCGTTCTTCGGAAGCACTGAGCATCGGAAGTAAAGCGAGTGAAAGAGTCCACAAAGTAAATAAGACTACTCTGCGAGAACAAGCTGTCGCATGACACTGCAAACCTAGAGTGAAATTAGTGCTGTGTCTACAGTTGAGCGCAAGTAGTGCTACCGAGGCATCCGACAGTGCTTGTATATTCCCTTTGTCTCCCCGAGTATCGAAGTTGAAAAAGCCTGTAGTTCGATAGTGCTGCCGTGTTTTGTATCAACGTATCTTGAGTCCTATTTTCCTACTTTGCGCTGCGCAGGCATGTTGCATTGAGTTTCTGACTCTAGCTATCCATGCGTGGATCACAAAGAGCGCGGGATATCCTCAAAGCCATGGGAGAGGAAGCGTTCTCGTGGTTCAAGGTATCGGCCGGATATGGGCCGCAGTCGTACACTAGAAGGCAAAGACCGCTCAGCGGACGTCAAATCGCACAGCTAAAGAAAGAATATCTTACAAAGGGAGAGTATGGCCCCGACCATCTGTACTATCTTCCCTGTTACGTCACGGACTGCACGGTTCATCTCATCTTCGCGAATTCTGACATCGTCACTTTGCAGGGCATGGCCGTATGAACATGTCTCGCCTTCTGTTGCTACAAGGCGCCCTCTAAACCATCCTAAGAAGTGGCCAAAAGGGCATATTCACGAACGTAAGAAGGAGGAGAGACAACAAACCATTGCTCAGAACATGGAGAAAATGGACCAATGGATTGCCGAGTCTAAGGTGATGAACCAACGCTTTTTTTGCTCAAGTACAACACCTATACATTCCCAAAATATATGATCTAGCACCTAACTGAGATCATATGCAGGCCCGCAAGCGTCTGCCGAATGACATCACTCCGTCTGATAAACTGTTCATGACACGCAAGCAGCTGTACAACAAGTACGTTCGCTCACGTCCAGCGAAAAAGTGATCCCAAACTGGAATGGAGACTAATTTGAGCGCTATAATGGGTATGTCACAGTCAGCTACTTGGCAAGCTGTCCACTATGATGTAGCTACCGCTACCTGTCAGATTGACAGTTGAGTTGAGAGGATAACTGTAAGTACCTATATTCAAGCCCAAAACACAGTTTCTAATGCATTTTTTATCCCTTGTACACGTACTCCAGCATCTAGTGAGCAGAACAAAGCTTGTCGAGCTCGTCTAGCAAGTAAAGAGTGCAGATTATATTGAACTGTTGGGGCATCTGTACTCCTCTTGCTCGAAAGTATCACCCAAGTGAGAACTCATGGCATTGATACTTCATCATCTGGGCACACACTACGATGATTTGAGTCAAGTGCAACAATGAATTGCTCAGTCGAACCACATTGCAATCATCACCCTTTGCAAAATGTCAAGTCAAAACTCGTGTAGAATGGCAAGCTAGTAATATTTCAAAGATAAGTGACACATACCCCTTGAGGGCAAGAGATCAAATGTAGAGTGAACAGGTCACATAATGACTTACATATCTAACCAAGGAGTATCCTCGACACATACAAGTACTGGGCATCCTGCGGGATCTAGAAGATGCCAAACATATATAACAGAGTGTAATAAGAAAGGAAAGGCACAGATGCTGAGCATGCTACTTCCTAACCAACGCAGAACAGTGCGCCTGTAAGTTGACCGATAGCTTGCTAGTCATGCGTCGTTCTTTGAAGGCCTGTGGGGACAATTAGAGATGTGCGACCTAACTTGTGGCATTGACGGTAACATGACGCCACACCACAGGCATTGCATCGGCTGCTTCCAGAGCCGTTCGATTTCAGTGAAGTCTATCTTGACGAACCCCCGATCATTCAAGTCAGCTATAACACAATCTATGCTTCTAAAAAGAGGAGAGGTAAAGCTAAGGTAATGGGTCTTCTTCTTCAATCCAGAGCCATCGAAATCCCGGCTAATACCGTGAAGATGCAGCTGTTTCATGCTCGGTTGCAGATGAAATCCCAGTTGATACCCCACCTGCAAATCACGAGTGCATCATTTCTTACCAAAAGAGGCTGTCAATACCAGACAGCTTCAATCCTACCAAGATAAAGAGAACCCGCTGTGGACTCGGTGGAATATACAAGGCTGCATGGCTCCTTGAACGTCTCACAATCAACAGATCGGTACTTGGAAATTCCGGGACTATCGATTAAGTGTACAGCCAACATACGTCCTACGGTTCATTCAGTCGATGCACGCAAGGTTGGCAGCGGTCTGCATCCACATCACCAACACTGCGCTGCATCCGGCAAACATATCACTAACTGTCGACAGGATCTTCCCGAATTCGCCGCACGCAGCTGCCTGTATCGGTCATGCTCTAAGAGAGTTACCGAGAGTGTTCGACAAAGGCTGGTATCATGCTTCCGATGAGTGGACAATAGTCTCGCGTGCGCTTATGCACCCACCACAAAAACCGATGCTGACATCCCGTTTCCAACAACACAGGAATTTGTGCGACGTACTCAGGACAGCATTATTCCCGTTCTATCCCGGGTCCAGGACTTTTCGGCGCACTATGCGTGCTGTGATGGAGAACACGGTAGTCAAAGTGTTTGAGGGTTCGTTGTTGGCAAAATAAAATAAATTAGGGTGTTGCGATTCGAATGTGTGGAGGCAGCATCTGCTGAGAGTCCCGAGCTGATCCATATCAGACGATTTCGCCGAGGACTGTCGTCCAAGGCAGGTCGTGCATTCTGGAAGCGGTGCATGGATGACTGTCAACAAACCTGTGCACTCGTACGGCCACAAAAACTTCGTACGACACACCTCCCACCCGTTCGTAGATGCGCAATCTCACATTCTCACCATACAGTAAGCCAGACAGGTTTTGAGGCGATTAAGCAGAGGTATACAAGGGGTGCGTCGCAATGGCCGCGCTAAATCGTCATACCCGACCATTGATCGTCGGCTTCTTATTCACCGTACGACGAGTTAGAGTTGCTTAGTGCGCCGAACGGCCACGGAGCCGCGGGGTCATTAGAGAACTAACTGGCCTGCCTGTCAGGACGCTGATAAATGAACGAACAGTGGTCCCAAGATGTCAAACAAAAAAATATTTTCTTCCTCAAGTGTGGGGGCACAATACAGTCACATCACATTCCTTAATGTTTGCACTGTGAAGGGATCGCTTGTGTACGCTAGCCACTCTTACACGAGACAAGTACGCACCCAGCCCTCGTTGCGGTGGGACGGCACTAACATCCTGTTATGGTACAGACGGGCTCAGCGCTGTAAATCACAAATTGCCAAATTAACTCGTGATCTATCTTGACGGGATGCCTTCACCGATCTGTGGCTGGGACCGATCTCGCCCAATAATGGCTCGATTACAAGCCTGAGAGAAACTTTATAATTATGATTCCAGCTGTCTCGAGGCGCATGGATCGCTCCGTGCTGTAGTTGACTTACCGTAACTGGCAATGTTCGGACTTGAAAATTTGGGCCCCAGGTTCCAGTCTTCTCAAGAGCTTCTTAAGGGACGGCACAGAAACTTTCAGATAACACCTCAACATCATTATTTTTAATCTTGCGGGCGGCTCACCGGTTTCGAATTACATTGTTGATTCTAGAGATAGCCGAACATATCCCTTGCGAGCACGAACATGCTCTCACGGACTCCGATTGCAGCCCATATTGTACCATCGCGCCAAGTGCTCTTATAACTTCATGATGGCTTACGATGTATCCTGAGTGAACGGCACCCGCTCCCACCATGTGCTCGTTCACTCCCCTTGTTCCTAGAACGTCATTTCACAGAGCTTGTTATCAAATTCAATGTAGCAACATGCCAGGCGCTATACGTACTCGTAATCTACTATAGTTGAATAGATTCGAGATGTGAAAGTAACTCCATGCACAGAAATGTTACTGGATCGATGATGCACTATTCCCGCGGTTGGTTTGTAAGTTGCATGCACTTGCGAGGCACGGGTTGAAACAGTAACCTATGCTTTTGAACAAATGACGGGAACCTGTTTAGGACGGTGAAGGCAACACGTTGAGATAAGTATTAACGGTGAAACCACACCGGGGCCCGCGGAGAGTTAAATCAGAAGATGGATCCCGTCATATCGAGGCGCGTCTTGACTTTACCGCTGCAACCCCCAGATTTTACCGCAGCGGTAAAATCGGACCAGAATTTCCTGGTCCGACATGAAAGCTGCTGCAGCAGCTCCGTACCTTTTCCCTGTATCGTGTCTCTGATCAAAGTCGTTAAGGCACTCATCTTAATATTGATTCATGTTGATCAAATCCTTAAACCGTTCACATCTCATTATGTTTTCACACGCTTCGAGTTCTCAAGATCAGCAGCAACTGTAGTTGCAGGCCACCGTATTTTGTAGTGAAGTTGCGTGTTCCACGCAAGCTTGTACCACAAACATGTACAACCCCAATCAAACTTCTGCGCCTGTTACGGATGCACCATATTTAGGGACTCGGCCTTTAGCTGAAAGGATTCATCGTCCACTCGCATCGGCCGAATTCTTGGCACAACAGGTTGTCACTGTTAAACGATTTGTATCTTAAGCAATAGAGAACAAGACTAGTGAAATGTCACGGTACAATCCAGTTACTGGCGACGTGGCTTGTATAGCAGAGATGAAGAATTGGTATGCAGACAAGCTATACAAGTCTTTGCAGACAAGCTATACAGAGCGGGCAGCAACAGTAACAAAATTTTCAAAGTATCTTCATGCTGCGCGGCTGTCAGCGCATCACAATTTGCCAGCATAATAACAATAGTTACTAGGACTAGTGTGATGTCCATAATAAAATTTGCGGAGTACCAGATCAAGAGCTTAAATTGGATACACAACTAGAAATTTCAAACATGTCGGAACCAACGAGCGCGAGTAAGGCCACGGTGAAGAAAACGGCCGCAGGCTAATCAAGACGGAGAAAATATTGCTAGAACTTGATGTTATTCACTTTAGGATGGGAATCACCGTTCGTACCGCAACTTGCTACACAAGTAAACTCACACTGCGTGCCACATACTGGGAGAGACTTGAGCCCACATTCTCATCTACTGCTTCTCCGCCGGAAACGTGGTGTGGTTCAAAAGCCAAAGGTTAAGTGTAAAATTCAGTTTGTGCGCCAAACGCACTTCTAGACACGAGCGTCATGGTTTACAGTTGCCGCTGCCCGTTCTCAATCTCCACGATGATGATTACATTACAATCTCCACCGGTGTGGTTTCACCGTTACACGTGCATCCCGGCCATGGTGCATCGGCCATGCGTGGCATCCGTATCGAAACGAAAGTGATGCAACTGCGATTGGGACGCACTTCTGCGTGCCATGTTCAAGAAGGGGAAAGTTCGCGTATTAAAGATGATCCCAATTACTTGTGACGGATACGGTTCTTTTCTTTTTTGTGATAGAAGGTGAGTCACGAAGCTTGTTTTTAGTTTGTGTAATCTGAATGTTTCCACGGGGGTGTCTCAAACATCGCCTATCCTACGAAAAAAGTTTCCTAGATAATCGGTAGTATCTTTTACCCCGGTTCCAGGGCTATTCGGCGAATACCGCAGTACTCCTGCGTGCTTTGACGGGAAACGCGGAAGTCGAGGTGTTCAAGGGCTCGCTGTTGGTATGATGTTACAGACTGGGATTTTGCAATATGAATGCGTGAAGGGAAGAACTGTTGAGTGTCCCGTGCTGGCGAAGATCAGACAATTTCGCCGTGTGCTTTCTCGTACAGCCATGAAGTTTGCATGGCGTGCCTTACGCCTGTTCCAAGATATGCTGTCCCATATTAACACCATAGAATGCAAGCGAGACTGGTTTTAAGGCGACTAACATGATTGTGTAGGTATAAGAGGGTGTGGGTCTAGATGACTACGGCTGATTGAACGCTTGTTGCATCACCCTTAGGGACACAACCATGACACCAAATCGAGGGTAAGCATTGTTTTATTTCTTTATTATTCAGACTCAGATATCATCGTGGATGCACGTATGACGAGTTATAAATCCTCAGTTTGCTGAATACCCTCGTCATAGTGGTACCTCGCAGTAGCGAATGATGTTCCGCAATATACAAACTAGCAGAGAATACTTATATTATTGCCTCGTTGTGGAGATACCTCGTAATAGCATAACAAAAATTGGCAAATTTTTCGGTTTAGTTGTGTAGAGTTCTACACTGATGTGTATGGTAGCTGCATCCCTACTGGTACATGCACCCGGAGAGCTTCCCTTTTCTCTGCAAGGCAGCATTCTTGAACTCCTTACTACAGTGCCTTGCTTGATCAAAAAACAAAACGAGTGAGAAGTATTTGTTTGATTCTGTTCAAAGAGCGGCATCGCTTGAGCCATGCACTGGTCGACCGCGTACGTTGGAGCACAGATGCAGTGGCTGTTGGTGTACCCAAGTCATCACCAGCGCGGGGAGCGGTCACTAACGTACTATTTTCTAGTTTGATGAATGCAGAATGACGTTGCCGTGCCGTTCCTGGTGGCAGATAGTGGCACACGTCACGCCAAAGTTGTGCGTGCATTACTGAAGTACGTGGCCAAGGAAGCGAATCTGAAACATTTCAAGATATACCATCAATATAACACAGGAGGGAAATGTTCATCATCCTATGCTGGAATACCATCTCGGCGATAGAAGCGTATCCGCTGCTGACATCTGGTTCCATCCACTATTCATGAACATTGAAAAATTGGCATGTCCCTCGCCACGACATGGCATACCACGTTGAGTAGGTTAGATTGTTACGCAATCAAGCACCATAAACGGCGCAAGCCCATCCCGTCACGTCGGTCCCATTTCCACCAGCGTGCTGCCTCGAATTCGCGGGATGGGGAACAATCAGGATCTGTGAAAAAATCAAACTTCTCCCAGATATAAATCAAAACAAATTCACGAGCTGCACAAGCTCTTAGCTAATAAGAAATCACTGAAGTACACCGGCGTACCAGGGCAGGTACGGAATGCAGGTGTATCGTCAATATACACCCGGAATGACTGTGCTTGCGTATAAGCTGCGTTCTCGTGTAAATCCGCGCATGCCCGCTTGTCTTTATAATTACTGTAGGGTAGTACTCTACTTGGGCGGAGATGGTTGCACTAGAGTGTCTTCTTCGTGCCACACGGCTGCGCCTTCTGTACCCGGTCAGTCATTATAAGAGAGAGAACGACGCGGCCCTAGATGCACACAAATGTCACTTTTATGATCAGATATACTTTGGTACTAATATGTACTCGCCAAATCTACTTTGCGGGCAGCAGTAACCATACTGAAGGTCGTCACCCTCGTCCCTGCGCAAGCGGTCAATAGATAGTCAAGCTCAATTTCTGTTGGAATCTCTGCGCTACATATAACGTGCCATATTCAAAGGCGATCTGTACATACATGGAGCACTTACTCGGATTCCACGTAAAGTTGTGAAGGGGGCATACTGGTTGGTGTCAGGTAGCTCTCCACCTACTTTCAGCTCTAGTAGCACACGGGAAGTGCTTAACAGAAGGTAAACCCGTTACCATAACATTCGGACGCGCGGTGCATGGTTCTCGAAATCAGACCACAAGCACTCAGTCACGCGGACATCAAGCATGAGCACAGCAACACAAGACGATATATAAGCGACAATGGTGCGCAGACAACACACAAAATCTACATGGTGATGTTTGGGTCGGATCGTTGATGTAGCGAGTTAAAGCATTACTACCTTGTCGTGATCCTTGGTTCCTGATTACCTGCTCCGAAACACATTGTAACTGACTGAGGGACACGAGAATCCACAGATCGCACACTAACCCCTTCATAGATATCCAAATGCAGTTGGCTCCGCAATGGCCGCTTATTCTGGGCCTAGCCACTTTATTTACATTGATGTTCGCTGCACCCGTCTTGGTCTTGACAAGTACTGGGATAACTCGTAGGAGACAGTATAGGACATTAGAAAATGAGGAGCACGCTGGAGTAGAAGAACTGGAGGAACGTAAGCGCAGTATCAGCTCCACTTCTTTTTGGGCAACACTGTTGTCTATCCTTACCTCTGTGCTCATCATAACTGCTGTCCTCCTGCGCTACCAACGAGATGGCGCGCCTGATGTTATCTGCAAGAGCAAATCTTTCAATATAAAAGGTCGGCATGTGGAAAGCTGGGATCAGTTTAGCCTGCCTGCTAGCAGATCACGGGCTAGCCAAAATCTATTCAACGCTGCTATTGTGCATGCATTTGGTTATGACCACGTTGATGCCCAGGCACTGTTCGAAAGAGCTTGGCTAGAAGATAAGTCAAACTGCAGCCTTTGCATCTGGGGGCAAGCCTACTCTATGGGGCCGTTCATTAATCGGGTTCGTGTCCAGCTCTTAGCATGCAACATTATTCTCTGCATACTTGAACAGTCCGATACAACATCCCAGTAGATTTAAGCCAGGATTTGGGTCATTCCAGTATGAAAGAATATCCAGTGCATTGCGTCAGGCTATGTTAGCGTGCTTCCCAGGTACCGTTAAGACGTTTATTCGCGCCACCTATGCATAGTGAAGCCATGAATGGAACATTCACAGCAGAAAAATGAAATTTAGACATGTTTGACCAATTTACTTCGTTTGTAAGTTTCAGCCGCGTCCTTCCCAGCCAGTGCCTGCACAGCTCATTCTGAAAACACCGAACTCCACGCTTTTGGTGGCGCTTATTCAGTACATGCTTACATTATTTCATTGGCCTCAATAATATGCGTGCATCTGGCGAGCCATTATCTGCGTTGACCCATGGATTCTCCCGGGGCCCAATCAATGCGCAATGCCCGAGACGAGCCCGTGATTGAAGCACAGTGGGCCGTCTCTAGCCAGCCTCATCAAGTGTGAGGAAAACAAGTAGATTGTGCCAAATGTATACCAATCATCTCAATTGCTTGCACGTATGAACTTCGCAAGCAGGTTCGTATACTAACCTTTGTATACTTTTAAAAGCATTGCCGGTCGACGCATACATAGGACAACGCACCTAGAGTGCAGTCAACATTGCTTACAGCGGAATAGTGTGTCTCGAGGTACAACAGCAAAATTTCCACACCTTTTGCGCCACGTCCCCAAAACTGCGCAGTAGCGCAACACATGGCGATAGAAGATCGTGCGCTGTCTTATGTAGCATGATCTTCAGTGGACCTCACACGCACACTCTAGAAGGTTACAATCCATCGGCGCTGTAATGTAACTCTGTTAAAACCTCAAACTTGTCGAGCCAAAAATACTTGAACACGCGAGTTTGCAAGGCAAGAGAATACAGCAATGTAGTCGTTACAATTTTCTTGTGGCAGTAAGGTAATTAAGAATGATTTTATTCATATTTCCGTGTGCAAACAGTTCCCAAGAGTGATTGGGCCCACATGCGCCCAAAAGCATCTGAATGGGTTTGCAGGCGATTTTCGACTCCCAAGAACCTCCCGGCTTTCCCGCATTCTCGTGCGAAGACAGCCGCAACGCATATGCCGTCGCCGCGCAAGCCGAGCGCCTCAGCCGAACAGAAGGCGGCTCGGAACTAGCCGGGGACCTCACGCGTGCCCTTGCCGAGCGATTCGCCCCGCAATCCCATTGCACAACCGCCGGGCTGATGGCGGCGGAAGACGCGTACGCGTCGCGCATGGCGATCATAGCTCGCAAGCACAAGGTACCGTACAGCCACAATCGCGCGCCGGAGTCCTGGTGAGTGCAAGTCAACGATCGCACGCCACGGTTTTTGGAAACACTGTTACTCTAAATTTAAATCGCCCGTTTCCCCCCCCGACGCCCGCTTCGATTTTTCGCTCCGTAGATTTTTCGGCGCGCTTCACAGCTGGATTTAAAGCTCTCTTCTGTGGCCCGACAACGTGCTTTTGAAAAAAAACCCGTTTTTTGTCCAAGCCTATTTTTGGGCCACAGTAGAGAAGTTGAGCTACGCCTTTAGACGCCCCGGAGATTGCTTCAAATGAATGAAAGTGTGTTTTAGATTTAGTGAAGCGAAACGAGGCCCCCAGCAGTGATGAAATAGCGGCGCGGAAACACAAGCTGACATACTTGTTGATATGCCACTAGTGCAGGCAGCAAGACACCAGGGTCCGCTGCAGAGAGGAGGGATATAGGTTTGCCCCATTCTGAAGCTGAAGTTCCGTCTTGTGAGTGATTCTTGTTTTACAGTGATTGAGCCAAACAACAAGAAGCGGTGACATGCTTGAATATGCTGAACCAGAATACTTGGATGTGTCAAAACTCATCTCCCTCAGCGCCCGCGATAAGAATATCCCTCTGCAAAGCGAGCCTGAAATGTGAAAAAATGGATGCCGGGGGCGTGGTCAGCAGATTGCTTAAGAGCTAGGGGTTGTTGCTGCTCGCTGGGCCTGGGCCTCAGTTTCTGGGCGCTCTGCTTGATGATAGGTTCCTCCGTTTTGAAACCACTTGTGCAAAACTTATGATCTGACCTCAATATCTAGTGCATTGGGGACCATGTAAGGATGAGGTGTTGGGAAACTTCGATCAAGCTGTGCATGTGCAGGACGCGACAATTGCTGCGCTGGCAGCGGAGGCACGCATGAACCTCTTTGGCATTTGGAACTTTACACTGGGGCAGGAATCTTCGACGTTGCGTGACGGCGCGAAGGAGGCGCTTGAGCTGGTGGAGTACGCACTGTCGATTACCCCTAGCCACGTGTTTGCGCTGCATTTGAAGATACACCTGCTTGAGACCATGCCGTTGAGCTCGAGCGGGCAGGCGTTGCTGTCGGATGCCGAGCGGGCGGCAGACAATCTTGCTGCGCTGCAAGCAAAGTACTATCTTCCGGGGCATCTCCTGCACATGCCTTCCCACCTGTACGCTCGTATCGGGCGATGGTCTGACGCCATGGAGGTGTGGCCTGCTTGCTGAATCAACTACACAGTCGTTTTTTGGTTTTTGCGCCCGAAATTGCCTTGATGCTCTCAAGGGAATGTTCCTTACAAGTAATAATTAAGTGCTTGTGGTTGAGCAGGTGAGCAATAGAGCAGTTCAAAAAGATCAAGTGGACAGCCAGGCGTGCGGCAACCCATATGCTCCCGAGCATAATCTTGATATGGCAGTGATGGCAGGGGTGCTTGGTGGTGACTACAGCAGTGCAATGCGGGCTGTCAGTAAACTGATTCACTCGCAGCAGTTGTTCCGGCAAACGTACGTGAGCCCAGGAACCAACCTAGCAGCTGCTATCGAAGTACCTCTGTACTTCGGCAGGTGTGCAGTGCTGCATTCTGGGTGCTCAAAATATAGTAACATAGTTTGCTTGCACTAACCTGTGATATATAACCTGTATTATTGTGTCAAACTTGTAGGTGCGGTACCTTGGTGGCAAGTTGACATCAGGTCTACAGTGTGAGGGTGGAGTGGAGTCTGTTGAGAAGTTAGCAAGCACCTAGTCACAGTGAGGACAACAGATGAATCTGAACTTTCATTCAACCCTGCTTGCAGATGTAATGATCTGAGAGAGGTCCCGCACGTGAATGCGAGAGGACGTTATTCTCGAGGTGGCAAACAATTTGTGGCAGGTCTCAGTATCTTCAGCAAAATATTGTGCACTGTTCATAAGGACATTCAAGGAGAACACTTGGGTAATCTTGTGCAGCTTGAATCTCACATGCAAGAACTTAAGGCAACTGTGCAAAAGGTATGTCCAAGCGTGTCTGGGTGTGCTATCATCAGTGCAAGTTGATTTTTTTTTATTCTTATTGCAATTTGCAGATGCCACCTGACTACCAATCAATACCAGGGCCTGGTCTTGGCTTGTACTCGGCTGGATACAAGACAATACTTCAAGCATATGTTCATGTGTCAGAATCTGCCATAGCATCCTTGCATGGAGCCTGGGAAACTGCTGTAAACTCACTTGAAAAAGCTGTGCAATTAGAACATAGTATGGGCCACTTTGAGCCCGCACGCTTGTTTCCTCTCAGGCCATGTTTGATTTCAGTGTTGATTATGTCAAACCAGATTGACAAAGCCCAAGATGTGTATGATGCTGATGTTACAGAATACCCTCATAGCTGGTGGTCCATACAGTCCCTCAAAACCATCCAGATGGGTAAAGAAGGCAAAAGTAACAACCTGGTAAAACCTTCCTGTGCTTTGATTTTTGGTGAATGATATTACCATTCCCTTCGCAAAGACGAAGTTTTGTAAAGTGAATCAGAATCCAATGCACAAACATTGTGCCTTGTTATTTCCTATTGACTGCACTGCCTGTTACAACGACATACACTTAACTACACTATCAATCATACTGTTCACTACATTGTCAATAGCATTTCAAAATTGTGGTTACGCCAGCATTGTCTGTGGAATTAAATTCGAGATGTTAACGCGTGCCGGGTTTTAATACCTGCAAGTCAGCAGAGATTTGAGAATTGACGATTATCGATTTATGAGTGGAAATGCTTGACAAGTTAAAACACACCTGGAATCAAAAGTTTTTGTTCACTGCATCAATTTCCATATCCATACCCGTATCCATACCCTGTATCACTGTACATGCCATAATTTCCATAACCGTATGCTCCATATACTCCACCTCCACCAAGTGTTAAGAATCTAAGTTTGCGCATTGGTGACATAAGAGAAGTTCCATAATAGCCGTATGCACCATAGGTGTGGCCATATCCATCATGCTCATGTATATGGGACCCATATGTCATGGAGTAATGGCCGTATCCTGTGTGACCGAGGACAAGACCATAGTCTCCATATTGACCATACACTCTTCCCATATCTGTCAGCCTCCTGCGCATCCCATAAGAGCCGTAGGTGCCATAGAATCCATGTGTATGGTGAGAGCCATCATCATCATCATAGGAGCCTTGGCCAACCATGTCTTCGTGCCCGTACGTTCCGTAACCGTACATTCCATACATGTGACCATACATTCCATTCCCATAGGTCCCGTCCCCAGCTTCATCATCGACGTTCACTTGATGGAGCCTTCGAGTCTTCAGCATTGCACCAATTATTAGCACACCAGCGCATGTACGTCGACGGTCCTGTGAACATATAGCGGGGTACGCACTCGAGGCCCACGAATCCAGTGGTCCGCGATGTCGAATATTGAGCTGATTTGATTCTGCAAAGTTCCTTGTCTACGCTTAGAGCTTTCAATGACGTCGCCATCCCATTGCAATGCATCCATCAGGAAGTCGATTGCATCGGAGTTGACACAGAAGGCAGCTTCGGACGACTTCGAGACGCATTGGTGTCCCGGGTTGCAGCAAGCAGATATAAATGCTCTCGATGCACATTGCTCATAAGCTGGAGTGCACACAGCTGTGGCGTGGCCATTTACAATACCTGGGTATAACGAGCCACATTAAAATCGACAAACAGAAATTAAGCACACCGCGAATCTATTATAGACTCTATTCTGACTTCATAGGCATCGATTCGAGTACAAGATCACCTTGCATAGCATACTTTACCGCCGGAGCTATCTACTGACGGCCTCGAGGTTTGAAATTTCAAACTCTGGACTACAAGATGCACATAAAAAGCGTTCTTTTGCGTCCACTGGCATAAGTGTGCACAGTACATACTCTGATATAGCACACCTACTAGTTTACAAGCATGTGAGCAGCTGTTCATTAGACGGTGCGTATACACCGAAGCGAAGGAGAAATAGCGTACCTTTTTGGCGAGCAAGTCCCTCAGAGAAACAAGCTAACAATACATAAATGATAAAAAAGGATACTGCAAATGGTAACATTATTTCTGTAAATTCAGATTGCTGAAAGACCAGTGTGGTCTATTATTACTGCAGGCAGTGCAGGTTATTTGCGCAAAAGTCACCGAAATTATTGAGGGCTTAGTGTCAGAACATACGGCACTTCTGCTTTTATATGATATGAATAATGAATCTGAAACCCCGTAAGCCGGTTAGCACCTGCATTCCGTGAGCAAGGTCCTCGCACCTGCCGTGTGTCGTACGGACGATATCCATGCATGTTGGAGGCGATATGTTCGTTCTTCGGAATCAAAAAGGGCCAACCCATGGTGGATTCAATCGGCCTTGATCATCCCATACATATGCTGGTTTATGGGTACTACGAATATTATTCAACACTCGCAATGGAAGATGTTTCTGAAAGAATAATTGATTAGTAACTTTCTGGCCCAACACTTTGCATAATTGCTCAAGGGTGTCCTTATTTGAAGATAATCTTGTACCTTATAATATCTTATGGTAAGAACTCATGGTAGTCCAAGAACGGGAGTATGCCTGATGCGAGAACGGGGATTCCCAGATGGGCGAACGTATAAAAAATCCAATACGAATCCAATCCCATTTCCCGTCACTTGGAGCCTCACTTACGCGTTACTGGGTTGTAAGTATGCTACATGCGCGTGAAATTAATTTTTCATTGTACATTGAGCCATGGGTGTCAAGCACGGACTGCGTTCCATGTGTTGTAACATCGACCGTGTGCACTGCACAATTACCACCCAAGCATGTGCCACGAATCGGGACTTGAGCTGACTAAACCAGTTCCTCAGACACACTCGTCTGATTCTACTACAAAGGGTGGCAAAAGCCGGGGAGTTGACGGCAAGAGGCAATTCTTGGAGGGGTGTTAATGGGGTTTCTTTCATAAATAGGGGGCAGCTTTCAAATGCTATGCTGCAAAGTTCACTGTGAAGCGTTGTGAGCTGCATGTATGATCGATTCAAGCTTCCTTTGTTCTGCGGTACGCACCTGGTGGCCCTGGTGGTAAGTGAAAACGTCCTAAACATTACAGCTGCAATTAAGTCCCGTACAGGCCTCTCATCGCTATTCTTGTAGTTCATCAAACCAATGCAGTAAAAAGTGAAAACTTCCATTTCAATGCAATAAAACCTACCTGTAGGAACTGGAAGAGAACTTACGGGTCTAACGAAGATGGCTTTCGCCAAGCCAAGCGGTCAAACTATGGAGACATGTACATGCACCTAGGTTCATACGATACCTGGACGAAACGTTTTGGAAGTGTAAATTGGACGCTCTATTGAGTATCAAGCGCAGTTCGACATGCACTTCACAGACACTACTATACTCGATCAATTATCGGATGAGCCGATTTCGAACGTATGAACAGTGAACGCGACTGACTTCCTGCACGGATAAAAGAGGACTACATTCATATCTTCAACTCTGAAAGTTTTCTGCTTTAACCAAGGTGCCTCCTCTCGCTGGCACACATGACTCAATTTTGAAGGGGGACAACTGTCGGATAGCGCCATATAATGGTCTCATTCACATATTTTACAGTAGATCGCGTCGAATTTGAAGTATCTGACACAACCAAGGATTTTAAGCCTGTATTTGGGAGGGGAGATGACGAAGGTGTGGTAATCTGACGGAAAAGTGTATCTCACACCGGCCCATATCTCGCCCGGGGTTCCACTCATGATATCTATGGTAAATTTTGTGCCTATTGGTAAAGCACGGAAGCTAGTTGGCTTCAATTTATTATCATACACAATAGAGCCTCGTGTGTTAACGCTGATACTTATTACACGGGCCAGAATCTCACGGACAGGCCCCTCGATCTTTCAGCTGTGCTTGTTACTTGGAGCGCTCTTCACTTCGCACTCCGAAAAAGTAAAGAGGAATTGTGCACATATTCAATGGAGCAAGAAGAGAAATACTATTTTTTATTAGAAATACTACTGAATATTTCCCATGCATGGCTGCTTTATCTGCACAGGGCTGACCGAGACCGTGGTACCAAGCGAGATATCCCGGGTCCGGGGCTATCTGGCGCCCTAAGAAATTCTAACTCATCGTACGTGCAACAGCGACTGTGTTTGAGGTTGGATATTAAAATAGAAAAGTTATGTTCATTCTGAATTCTGTGTCACACCTGGGTGGCTTGGAGCCTTGCAATAGGCGTTCAGTGTTTGGGTATCACAATTTTGAACCGGTGGGAGACGTGTCACGCAAAATTTTTGTGGCTGTATGAGTGCACTGGTCGTAGCGGACAATACTAGTAGTCCACAGCGAAATCGTCTGATTTGGATCAGCTCGGGACGCTCAGCAGATCCTGTCTGTACACAATCACATCACAACATCCTAATCTGTAACATGTTGCCTACAACGAACCCTCAAACGCTTTGACTACCGCGTCTTCCGTCATGGCACGCAGGGTGCGTCGTAATGGGATGTGCGCCGAATAGCCCCGGAACCGGGGTAGTCGTGGACGACCCCACGCGCACTCTCAGCAATGCTGCAGCAGTAGGAATACTGACTGGATGGCCAAAACCCTCCAACTATACCCCGAGTCGGTACCTAAGTGACGCACCTACCATTGTGACCCACTTAATAAAGACGATCGCGATTAATCGCGACGATGGATATGGCTTATTTTTCTGGGAAGAAAAATGGGTTTTTGAGTAGCAGAAAATCCATCTTTTCAGGTGGAACATGCATGAATGGATAAGTAGATCATAGCATGGATATGTAGGAAACGAGTGGTTTGAAAGAATTATCATTCCAAAGAAAGATCACCCAGATGGAGATAGAATTCGACAGGTACACGTGAGAGCTGCAATAAGTGGCTCACGCGGTTCCCACCCACCCAACCCGTTACAAAGTTTAATTCAGCGTTTTAAAAAGCAAGAGAATATCAGACATTGTTCTTGCGGCTCTTCGGCGAGCGCTGGTCGTCCATCGTCCAAAGGTTGTGGGCAACAATCAAGCCCCACTAACATATTGTGTTCAGGCACATGAGGATAGCGATACTGGGAAGACTTTCTGCGGTAACCTCAAAGGGTTCTTTTCTTTCATGTGATAGAACAAAGGTTTCGTAGAGTGTTGCAAGTTTGTGCAATCTGAAACGCTCTGCGAGATCCAGCTGCTATGACAAAGAGAAAAATAACCATGTCCATCGTCACGGACAGACGGGATCTTCTTTATCATGTAAAATTCCCTGTTATTGACCATAGCATGCGAAAGTGCGTCGCAATGGTGGGTGCGTCACGTTAGTATCGATACGGGATACCCTCGGCTTGGCTGTGCCTCAGCCCCGCGGCGGTGGGCCCACTGCTGCAGGGTGCCTCCTCTCTTCTACTTCACTGCACCACGTCATGCCATGTCAACCTACGATACCTTGTTCGTGGTTGAGCGATGTTTGTGATCATCCCACAATTTGATTGGAAGGCCAATGAGCTGTACGTCGCACGTAGGCGAAGGCATTACAACAACACTCACGATAGTAACGTCAGCCGCCGTAGGATCTTACGTACTTTGTCGAGTTTTCCGTTCTCTTTTTCGTGAGTGTATGCTTGTGTCACTCCTGTTAGCATGTGAGTGTGCACAGCACGCCATTTCTGTAACTTGGTCGCAATCATTGCGTTGACTACGTTGGAATTGCTTCCACGTTACGCACTCCGCACTCTTGTGACTAACGAATGCAATATGTCTGGTACACAATATTCGACACCAAACCAAACATCACGATCAACTTTGTCTGATGATTATTCCACCATTCCGGTTGGAGGGTTCATTCATGGCGTCCAAAGATAAATGGGGATGTTGTTCCCTGAATTTGTGAAGGCGGAGACTTTTGCGTGCGTGACCGAGCTGACCCAAAGATCGTTGAGCGGCAACCGCAATGTCCACAGCGACCCGGCCAGATTTAGCGCGAGCGCCGACGCGCGCACCAGTTAGAAACTCTTGAGAGTGTGCGCGAGGCCACTGACGAGTAAGCTATGTAACCGACAACGCGAGATCTTCAGGCTATTAAATCCGAAAGGGTTTGGCGCTTTTCCAGCAGAAATCCTTTGCGTGTCGAGCAGCCACGTGCCCGGGAATCTGCCGCCGCGTCCGATCACCACATACCGTTACGACGCACTTCTGCGTGCAGCGAGGGAAACCGTGGTAATCAAAGTGGTCCAGTGCGCGTTGCCGGCATCAAACCATATGTAGGGATGCTGTTTTGTGAATGTTTGAAGGCAGAATCTGTTGAGCTTGGATTCTCGTTCGAGTCAGCTTGTGCATTTTGTAAATGGCTTGCCTTGCAACAGGCCCGGACATTCATACTGCTACCAAACGCCCGCGCGGCACACCTCGCACCCGTTCCAAGATACGCTCTCTCATATTAACACCACATAGCTCAAGCGAGGCTGGTTCTGGGCGATTACCATGAGTATTTTTGTGTACGGGGGGTCGCGTCTTAATGGTCATGTAAAATCGTAATACCCGGACGTTGCCCAACGCCTAGTGCACTGTCCCCAGCGACCTGACCATGATATCAAATCTAGATTGAGTATGACTTTCGTCGAAGCATGAATGAGAAGTTAGATATCAGTAGATATCAGTGCAGTCAAAATCCGATGTACTGAAGCTCGAAGTGCACGCGCCCGACCATAGGATGGCGTCCCTGGGAATTTCGACAAATCGCCGCGGCAGCTTTCGATTGTACAGCAAAAGTGCCCGAAAAGAATCGGAACGCATGCGCGTTGTCAGCGACCAACCATCCACAGGCGCGGGCGCTTTTGGGGATCCCCCACAGCCACGCACGGAAGCTCAATACCGTAACATATCCACACCTTCGACAGAAGCTTCCATAGGACGGGGCAGCCAACAACTTGATACGCCCGACATGGTATCATCACTTTCTCGACCCATTGCGAAATCAAGTCATCGTGAACACCGTCGCCTACCAGCGTTATCATGCAGCAAGAACATGTGAAGTACCGGGATTGTGTTTTAACAAGCATACTTCAAATTATTTTGCGTTGGATACTTCTTTCCTGTGCAAGATTCAAGTTCAAGAAATTAAGTCGAAACGCGACGGGGGGACACAAATGTGAACAATTTGGCTTCGACCGACGAACAACATTGATTTGGGACGGGATCTAAATCTAGAGATTCTCGGTTCTCCCGACAAGAGACGCACTGGGGGCACGGGACTGGTGGCCAAAATAGGCCAATTCAGGACAAGTAGAAGATATGGATATGCGACGGTACAGCCTGGCCTCTGAGGCAGCACCCGGTATTTTCGCTTTCCCAGTTTTTTCAATATCGTAAATTTGCCACACTTTCGTCTCGTCCCATCCCAAGATTGAGCAATGTTGACGTGTTGTCCCTGTTCCAGACGCCTGTTGCAATTGAAATAGATCGCCTGTCTACATTTTTCGCCTCTTTAGACGCTAATTAAAGCCACATTGATGTACGAGGCGAAATCGTCTGGGTTTTCTCGCCCCATGCGGGCCTCTCACGCGGCGTGGAAACATAAGATGTCCGAAATGTAGCCAAGATCTTTCTGTTCGCAGTAAGATTTCCGCCAATATTTATTTATACATCGAGTTGGTTCAAAACCGGTCAAACTAACTAATAAATGCCGTAGAAAATTGAAATTCAGGGCGCTGTCCTGTACAAAGAAGAAGTAAAATGTCCTTCACAGGCCCGCAGTTTCCACACACGAAAGTGCCAGCCCATAGCTTCGTTTAAACGAAGACAATATGAGCGCCTGGTAGTCCAAATTTGCCTACATGGCCTATTTTCTTGCCCGTGTCATGGCCACAGATACCAGCACCATCATACCTAACTACAAACACGCGCAGTTACGCGCCTTTGGCACGCTAATCTTCAAGTGGGAACTCGAAACCTTCTCTGCTAGTGACATCCTCTTCCTGGCGAGATGCTCTTGCCCGCATTTAAAAAACTAACTTGTGCTGTGCACGACAATCTCAAGGCCTACTTTTGAATTGAGCGCAGCAGCATAAGTTGACTCAGTCCAGGATAACTAATCCTTGATAGACGCATTAGACGATTGCTCTGCCTAAAGGTCCGAAGAATCTGGTAAGTAAAGCACATTGCATCCAAATACGGACGATCTCAGTTACACACCTTCCGCTTTCAGCATCTCTACTCGCGTAATACGTTGTATCAATGAATTTCAACACCTTCGTGAGAGTATGGGTATTTTGTTTCAGGATGGAGAGGAGCTTTGACGCAGGTGTGCTGGCCAACACAGGTGGATCAATTCAATGGAGAACACCCAGTCGAACTCGTAAGCAATAACTAAAATTGCTCAAGAAAGTTCGCATCCACTGAGTGCGGGAGAGAATCATCAGAGGAGCATCTTAAACGCTGCGATGTTGTATCTGCATTTCGATTCCTTCACGCATTTAATGACAATCATGGTAACTGCTTTGTATTACTAAGCTGTGGGTTTAAGCTCAAAAGACAAAGACTAGTCACAGGAGAAGTGTGTTCTTTCACATGGTTTTCGTGCTGAAAAAGTTCTGCAGGCGTACTCGCACACAGAACTCTGTAAAGCAGGCTGAAAAGAAGCACGAATAACCACACCATAACTTTGAACACCTTCTTATTGATGTGAGATGTTGACGTGTTCATGAAAACCAGGCACAGTTGTATCAGCATGGGTGGCCGAATCCGTCCCTTTCGCCACTTACTGAACAGTCAGTTCGAAAAACCCTGCGATGAGCGCTGCGAGAATAAGGAATGTCTGGGTGTTGGAGATCAAACTGCACGGGAGAATCCTATGTTCATAATTCATATGACCAACAAGGGGTTGCCATGTTGTACGGAAAAGATTGGTGACGAATCACAAAGTTGGCTTGCTTTGACAACTTGATCACTTGAGCTGAGAATTTGACGTTCAAACTTTGAAACACCTGAAGACATATTTTAAACGGTTAGTCATTCTGAGAATAAGTATGACAAGTGATGTGAGCTGAGCGGTTTGAATCTCCATGCACGGGTGTATAGGTCTGTTACGTCTCTCCAATAATGCCAAGTTTGGCAAGCCTAGTTCCTGTTTGCGGAAAGCAATTGAATATAACACGGTTGAGACCTCTGAAACCTTCCGCCACCGCAACAAGTTGTGTATCGAGTCAATACTCATTCAACAGAAGCCTCGCGGTGCGCGTCGTAAATGAACGAACAGTAAAAGTAATGGGACAGAAAAAGTGGTAAGTATGAGAACGCTGAATACCTATGGCAGCAGTAGCCGTTATATTGCACTCAGTAATTTGTCTTCATCTGCAGTTTCGTACAGTGTTGCGTAACCAGCTAAAAGATCCCCCAATCTACTTGCTGAGTTATTTTACAACTGGGGTAACTTGCAGGTACGCAGTCGCAGATGGTCGTGTACCAGGAGTGTATAAGACGTGGTCCGAATGCCAATCCCAGGTGAATGGTTACAAAGGGGCTCTGTTCAAGTCGTTTTATAACCTATCTGAAGCGGAAGATTTTGCATCTGGGAAAACACGTGGTATTTCATCAGTCAAGGAGCGAAGGCCAGGACCGAAGTCTGTGGCAAGCCAGGGTAAATTTTCGCGCAAGCCTAAGTTGAGCGCTCGGCCATCTAAAGCACCAGGGAATAGTGAATCGAGTGTTCTAGGTGGAAAGGGTAGCATCAATGATGCTGAGGCAGCAGTGATAGTGCGCTTTTCCATCCGCATGTTTTCTACCCCATGATTTTTTCGCAAGTATCAGATTTATCAGTAGCATGTGTGTTTTCCGCAGTCCCCTTTCAACCTTGAACCATTTTGCAGTACTTTGACGGTGGTTCACGGGGAAATCCGGGACCCTCCGGCTGTGGTGCCGTGTTGCAATCGTTCGAGGGCGCAGGCATTATTACTGAGAAAGCCTTCTTGGGAAACAAAACAAACAACTGCGCAGAATATGAAGGTCTTATTCTAGGATTGCATTTGGCATTGAAACGAAATTTCAAGTCAGTAATTATTCGCGGAGATTCGGAGCTCGTCTTGAAGCAGGTCACTGGTATTTACCGGGTCCGCGATTCAGTTTTGCAGCAGCTTTCTCAAGTAGTCAAGAAACAAATTCTTCCGAAATTCGATTGTTGGAAAGCCGAACACGTTAGAAGGGCTCTAAACACTACAGCAGATGAGCTCGCAAATGAAGCTATGGACACAAGGTCGCCCAAAACAGTACCATCTACCTGGGATCTTGCTTAGATTAAGTGGATAGTACTGTTTGGCCAAATATGAGTGCAAATATGCTGTACGTTTGAAAACTGTGATAGGCTAAACTCATATCATGTACTTCCTTTCCAACTGGTTGAGTTATACAATTTCAGAGAATGAATGTAATGCGATAATGGCATTGTAGACAAACTTTTAAAGTGCGAGTTGGCTTTTTAAGCAGTGTAGTAGCACAACGGGTAACTTTGAACGCTATAAACGTCTTCCAGCGCCGGAATACCTTAAGCCGGCATCACAACATCTCAATAAATTCATGCTTCTTCAATGTACCGTCAGATTGTTCGATGAGCAGATATCTCTTCAGTTCAGCGTAGAACCTTAAGCTGGTAACCTCATCACGCCGAGGACGCCAATCGTGCTGGGAAACATTGCCCACTGATGACAACTCGCGACTGTTATTCAACCTCTTAACATCTAGATCATGCGAATCAAAGACTAGTTGAAACCCAGGTAGCAGTGAACAGCAACTTTCTGTAACGTCGACTGCGCATTCTCGTGCGACAGACCTGTACTTACGCCTGAACTATGCGCTAGTCAGGACCACTTGCAAAACGAGATACTACAAACCACAATTAAGGCAATCAACCGGACACAACAGAGGACACTATTCCAGCAACCCACCACCGTCTTTGACAGAGAATGAGGATGAGGTTTTCCCTAAGAGCACAGGCCATTCTGGTGGACACTTTGAGACGCAACACTGTTGGAAAAGCGCCAAATCTAATCGGCGGTAATTGATTATTGATCTTCAATCGTCGCATATACCGTACTTGATCAATGGGTTGAGCTAGACCTTCCCGGAAGTAAAGCATGCGAAATCAGTTTTTGGGCAGGTCACGAGTTGAAAAATATTCAAGGGCGGGCATTTTTTCGCCCCAAAAACAAAACAGAAGCCATTTTTCACTCTATCCAAACGGGACTTTGTGACACTGCCCTACCTATTGATTGAGCGAGTAACAGTGCCTCGTGCTTGTATTTCACCTCAGCCAGACCATTCCCTTGGGGATATACACAACTCCATGCACCAGCTGCCTCATACGTGCAGCAAGCACATCTATTGTCATCAGGCTCCACTGTGACTCGGTGACATGACTGCAACGCCTGCAAACTCATCTCTCTTTGGCAATCTGCGGCTACCTGGGCTGCCCAGTGGTGAGACATTGCACTCAACTTGCTACGATAACAAATGAAACAGCAGAAATCTCAGGCTCTGCACGTAAACTTGCCTTCTAGCAAAAGCCTTGAGGAAACTTAACATCAGTTTATGCAATGGGAATGCATTCATTCTCAGAAAATACTGTTGTATCTCCACACACGAAAACACACGAGATGTCTTGAGACGAGGTGTTGTATGATGTAACGCCGAGAACTACACTGCTGTAGACCCCAAATCGAGGAGACGACTTGCGGCCTTGTGTAGCGCAATTGGTTTAATAAGTGCAGGCATGACTCGAGGCAATATTTTCTTCTGCGAGTAATATTGTCTCCTTGAGGCATGCATATTTAGATCACGATCCATCGACGAGCAATCTTGAATAATCAATGGCACAGGAACGACGGAAAGGAATAGGAATTATAAGAGATTGACACAACACATAGCAAAACGTTGATTCAGTAGCACCTAAAAGTGAGTTGTACACCGCACGAAATCACAGGAAGCTCTTCAAGGTTTCAGCAGGTCCCTGATCCCGTACTGTCTGTCACATTCCACTTGCAAGTATAACGTTAAGTGAGCACTCAAAGACAAATCTGAGCGTTGATGTGCACTGAAAAATCAGTTTTACTTTGGTTAGAAAGAATCAGGTAAGTACATATTGACGGTGCCGAATCGTCATCCCTTCACGATTATGAAATTTGAGGATCTCATCCGCGCGAATAAGCACGAAATCGTACAGCGCAATTGTCCCATGGAAGATACCAGGGGAGCGTAGATCCAGGCAGGGCGGGCCCATACCCCGTGCCGTGTCAATGCAAACTTGTGCATGTATCTCGAGATATGCCGGAACCTTTGGACTGCGCCTGTGCACAGCGCTGTGGGTTGCCGCATGCTCCATTGATATCTCCAGCAATGGTAATTTTACTGCAAATTTTCTTTCCATGTGTTCAATCTTGCGTTCTACTGAGTCAATCTGCTTGCCCGAGGAGTCACGTAATCTACACTACGTGGTCAAATACGTATACGCTGCACTCCAGCAATGCGGGAGCCAGCGACTTTGCTGACCGGAAATTCTAGGATTATAAAAGTCTTCTTGTTTAAGCCTATCGCAGATAACCCCCGTCTGGTTCCCAACATTTTCCTCGTGTAGTCTATCGCCAGCTATCTAGCTAGCTAGATACTGCCAGGGTAGCCCAGTTCGTCCACGAGGCGGGAAATGTAGAAAAACAAGTGGTGAGTTATTCTATCTGAATAGATTGCATGGAATGCTAGCGTGTGGCTCATGTACATTCTCAGTGGGCTCAATGAGTCCCACGATTTGCACTGAGTCGGGCGATCCACGGACTAGCATGAGGATCATCATGCTTCATGAGTCTCTCACGGGTACTTGTGACTATAGTTTAGGCATACAGGTACGCGGTTGCAATTGGTCGTGTCCCAGGAGTGTACACGACCTGGTATGAGTGCCACGCCCAAGTGAACGGTTACAAAGGGGCGCTCTTCAAGTCCTTCTACACTCTGGCCGAAGCGAAGGATTTTGCGACGCTCGGCAACTCGCATACACCTGTGAATCCAGTTACTAGCGAAGATAGGTCAGCAAGAGGGAGCTTTGACGAAGATTCTGTAATCGTTGTGCGTGGCCATCCGCAAAACCTGTAACCTAGAATTTGGGGCAGCTGTGGCATGAGCTGTTTGCCGTAGCATTTGATTCGTTATGCAGGCCAGTGCTCACCAGCACTGAAGCGCCTTCGATGATACTATGATCCTGTTCGATTGCGGTACCTTCGAATTCTCCTTTCAGCTTAATAGCAACAAATTCGCATCTCAATCATGTGCAGTACTTCCAATGGCATGATGTTTTGCAGTACTTTTACGGAGTTTCACGCGGATTCCCCGGACCTTCTGGTTGTGGAGCCGCGCTGCATTCCTCTGACGGTGCTCTCGTCGCGACCAAGAGAGCTTTCTTGGGGAATATGTCGATTAACCGTGCAAGTTACGAGGGCTTAATTCTTGCACTTCGACTGGTATTGCATTACCAATTCAGGTCAATCATTATCCGGGGAAGCCGCAACCTCGTGTCGAACCAGATCATTGGTATTGACTACATGCCGAACCCGGCACTTCGGCGCCTCCACAATACAGTAACGACTCAACTTCTTCCAAGATTCAACACTTGGAAAATAGAACCTGTTCCAAGGGCGCTCAACTTTACTGCAGAAAGGCTGTCGCAAGAAGCGATTGACATAGAGTCGCCCCGACAAGTACCATCTGAACAGAATATGGCCCGGGAAACTAACTTGAGCCAACTGCTCATGTCACTCACCCTGTGACAGAATGCTTCATGGCTGAGCATCCTCGAATGCACAGGTTCTGCAGTCCAGTGAAGTAACGCTCGAGCAGAAGGTCCTGTGGCCTTGGTTCCATAGCAAATTCTTCTCTATTTTGTGCACTATAGAGTGATTGGAAGCGTGGAATCTTGTAATTGTAGCTCAAGCCCTCTTGTCAGGGCGCCTGCTTGTGTATGCCAGGCTTGTATCCCTCTTGTGCATGTGTGAAAGGCTACGTTTGACTTTGTAAATTGAAATCGGGCCTTGAGGCAGCCCCCCGGGTACGCTTCAGTTCAATTTTTCTTGCTCAGCGTAGGGAAGATTTTTGTCATGCCGACAATTTGATTTAACTGAACTTCGCCAACAGTTTCCACTCCACGGCGTGCCATGGCTCCACACACGTAAGTCCGTGCCCACAGTATCGCCCATATTCACGCGGATGAGCTGCTGGTTGCTACAAATCCATAACTCTGAAAGCACGTCCACCCCGCGCCGCCAAAACGTACTTCCCAGATTCTTTGCTTTGAACACAAACACCACCCTGAACATCGTCCCACCGCCACATCAGACGAACTCCCGGCTTATTAGTTGAATTCTAAGCTGTATGCACCTGGTGCTAATTACCGTATAGGGAGTTCGATGGACGCGTACAAGCAGCGCATTGAAGGGGTTTGTATCAACTTAGGTCTGTTCTGTGGAATGTCTCAACCCATCGCAAAGTCTGATAGTTGTGTGTGAGTGTCCATTCATCGTATTTGATTCGTTCATATTGAATCGGACTTCTAACAGGGAAGACATTAAAATTCACGACGGGAAACATTGCGCACTGGTAGCCACTCAGCTATACGCTGCGAACATGACTTCGTAGAGTATGTATATCTGACGCTGTTTGCATAATCTACAGATATAGAACGCGCGTATTATCACAAGAAAAGGTGTCAACATCCCCTCCGGTTCGTTTGCACTTGTCCAGCGGACAACCGAATTACACAGGGTGAGCGATTTACGGAGGTTGTAAGCTGCATGCGAATCTAAACAACACCAGCACTACCTAACGCGACAGTAGCTCCAAAAACTTCTCTGCGTCTTCTATTACTTCACGAGGCATCCCCTGCACGCAGAGCTGAGGGCTTGAGCTCATCTCTAAGAATGTTCTAGAAGATTCCGGAAGGTTCGAAAGCAGAATCGTGCCTCTTTCGCGGCGACCATGAACGCTAGTGATTCGAAGCTCGTGCCGGGCAGGACTCGGAAGGTGGGGGTGAGAGAATGGGGGCTTGAAAGCGCGGCGCTACGCGGCGATGCTGGGGGGCCCTCACCGTCGCCCCGCGCCACTTCCATGTGGCAGCAGAAACAGCGCTTGAGGATCGGGATCAGGCCGAGCCTGGGATCGAAAAGATCGTGTTGATGAGTGGCGAAGAGTCCAACGACGTCCGCCTGCAATGTAGATGATCTCCTCCACGGTAGGTATGGCGATGTGCATTGGAATTTCGTTGAATCGAAAGAGGACCGCAAAAAGTCTTTTGCGTTGTCAGCATAGATTCATGCCATGTGGCGCGCGTACCGAATCGAACAGCTGCAGCGCTGCGGCGCAGATCGCGCTGGCGCTGACGTCATCCGTACCCTTCCCGAGTTCGTCGATGCACACTAAATGCCTGGGACCTCGGGGCTCCGAACCGGACGCCAGCTCGTATAGCGGCTTCATTTGGAAGCACTCGTACGCGTGGGCGGAGAGGCCCGCCATGGGGCTGTCGCCGTCGAAGCAGCGGTAAAAAAACGACCGAAACTGCACAAAATGCGGCCAAAACGTCGAAAAAAAGAATCACAAGCAATTGCAGCGCAGGAGCTAAAACAAATCACTCATTCCGTTATATCTACAAGAAGCTTCTAGAAGCTTTCTGGAAAAAGACATCACGCCGATGCTCAATTCCTCGAGATTGTTGCTCAGCTGACCTCAGGGATGGTGGCGTCGGTGCACGGCACGGGCAAGCCGGCGCTTCCGAGGAGCGCCGCGGCCATGGTGGACCGCATGAGGGTGCTCTTGCCGCTCATGTTCGCGCCGGTCAGCAGCATGATGCTGTCGTCGACGGCGACGTCGTTCGGGACGGACGGCGCCGCGCCCGCGCCGCCGTTACCATGCGGCGTGTCCATCCAGTACGGCCACAGGCCGTCCAGCCGTAGCGCGCCGTCCCAGCCTGCGCATGCATTCGGGGAAGCTTCTAGAACATTCCCGTGTCCGGCAGGGCAACGCTGTCGTGACAATATTTATTCCAACC